>JAJOOR010039462.1:0-15998 GCA_036250505.1 Solanum acaule | reverse complement strand
TTGCCCTTAGTCCCTATTTCCCGTTAATTAATGTTTAATGTACTTCCGCGACCGATGAAGTGTGATGACAAGTTTGAGAGGCTTGTTTGGGGTTCCTTCGGGTTCCTCATTCGCCATGCCACGTCTAGGCCCTAGGCTTGGGTCGTGACACTTTCGGCGAGTCGCCAAATGCTTTTAACGATCGGAGACTTCTCGCCGAAAGTTACAGAATACATATCTCAAGTAGCATGAAATTAAAGGTGAGATAGGGTCATTAGGCAAACCATTGAGTGGTTTGGCGAGCTCGACCCAACTCGCCAATCGGCCCATCGTGCCTATTCCCCATCTATCTTCTCGATTTCAACCCCGCAACCCCCAAAAACACAATTAAACTATGCACTAGGACAATTAAGCTTATAGTTTTCCCGGCCTTTGCTCAAATTAAACAATATGCAGGAGTACCTCATAAAATTTCATTCATGCTAAATCATCAGAATGGGATTCCAAAATTCAAAGCAGACAGTTTGGATTCGCGAATCAAAAGGAGGCACTTGAATAGTCTAAATTTATCAGAAAGGCACAGTACACTACATAGGATAAAATTACTTGCAATGAGAGTATAACTATCATAATTAAATGCAGGGTTTGGAGAACTAACCTTTTAGGCAGATTAAGTCAAGACTGTGATGCTAGGCAACAGATTAGTACAGATCCAAGCACTACTAAATCAGCTAAAATACTCACGAGATGCAAAAAATTTGAAAATACTAAGTACGTGCAAGTTTACAAAAATAGAGAGTGAGAGAATATGAAGAAGGTTGAAAGTCAAAACCCGTGGCTTTATAAAAACCATCCAGATCTCACCCATTCGGTGACATTAGTTGATTTCGCTCTGCTACTCGGCAATCCGCCAAGTGTTTATCTACCTCACCAAGTTTTACAGGACTTTCAGTCAAAGTGAGGATCCAAACGGCGGTCTTTGTCGGGGTCGGCGATTCGCCAATTGGGCTTGTGTAATTCATCATGTACTTTTCACAGACTTTTCATGCCCAATCCTACAAAATCAAAACACCTTTATTTCAAAAATAACAAATTACAAACATTTAAGGGTTTTAGGTTGCCTCCCAAACAGCGCCTTAGTTAATGTCGTGGCTCCAATAGTGAGGTTTGCCTCAAATTCATCAGGCAATCCTTCTTTAAAATTCGGATAGAGTTCAGTCAGCAGTTGATCCATTTGAGAACCTAGTAGTTAAATGAGCGTAGCATGGGAGGTCATCATCTGGTTCAACAGTGATACATTCTCCTTGAGCTCCTCCAGTACCCTATGTTACTCACTGGATTTCTGGAGTAGAAGTGTGAGCATTCCTTTGTTCTGTCCATCCTCCTTGTTCT
Source organism: Solanum acaule (assembly GCA_036250505.1). Classification (NCBI taxonomy): domain Eukaryota; kingdom Viridiplantae; phylum Streptophyta; class Magnoliopsida; order Solanales; family Solanaceae; genus Solanum; species Solanum acaule. The sequence goes on along the minus strand of JAJOOR010039462.1, from coordinate 14,627 downwards.
TAATTCTTCTTCGTTCATGAGGAGGAACGTAGCGCTCTTTCTTGTTGCACTAGACTTCAAGATCCTCAATTTTCTTTGTCAGCTCATCTAACTGAGCTAGCAGGATCACTAAGTTGAAATCTCTCCTTTTCATTTCCTGATCTGGCTCAATTAAGTTGTCTAGCAATTTGGTTGCTTCCACATAGGGTTATTGTACTAGACTACCCGAGGTAATTTGATCAACCATCATTCTGTTTCCTAGACTAAGACTTCGGTAGAAAGATTCCAAAATGACTCTTTCGGGGATTTCGTGACTAAGGCATTGACCCAGAATTGCTTTGAACCTCAGCCATGCCTCATGAAGATGTTCGCCTTCCGATTGCCTAAAAGTTAGGATCATATCTCGAAACAGCATCCCTTCTAATGACGGCAGCTCCATTAGCTTGCAAGTACTGCTCGATATGTTCAACTCCCCTACTTCAAAACTCTAACAATCAAAACAAAAATAAAAATTAAGTTAGTAGATTACAACTAAGAAGAACAAAAATTCTACTAATATAAGAATTCTTAAGTAACACTACTCCCCGGCAGCGGCGCCATTTTGATGTCTGCGTAATTAAGACAACTTCCAATACAATTGTCTACGATCGTACAATAGTTTAGTAACTCAACTAAGGGTTGGGATCGTTCCCAAGAGAGTGATTTTGAGAATTAATAGAAAAATAAAATTTAGTTTTAACTAGTCATAGCTAAAAACATAAACGATTAAAAATATTGTAAATTAAAGAGGGACACAAGAGTGTCAATTAACAATGGGGTTTTGTCACTAGTGAGTAAAAACAGCAAAATAAACAAAGATTTCTAAGTAATGAGAGGGGATCCTTGGGGTGTGATGGGAATACGGATTAAGCTAGATTAGTGGGTACATGCTTTCGATAGAAGATTCATAGAATAATTGAGACTAGGCTAAACTTTAAGGAGGATAAGCTCTCTCTCGAGCAACTTACCCCGTTTCAAATGTGTTCTTCTCGGACACCCACTTGCCACATGAAGACCAGCCTACGCCTTAACCCACTCACTCTCTTGAGCTGAGTGTGTGGACATGGGACTAGGGTTCACTCTCTCGAGCTGAACCTCATATCGACCCACTCACACTGGCCATCAATTTAGTAGTTTTAGTTTTATAACCTCTCTCTTGAGCAAGCCAAAAACACATAAATAAACTTGTATTTGCAACTACAAATTCATTAAATTCATCCACAACTACTAAACGAAATCATAATTAAACTATCAGTAAGCAAAACCCAACAATTATCTTAACCCATATTCGCTAAATCACACTCCAAGAATTGGGATTTTTTGCCACACATGTATAAGAGATAAAATTTTATACCAAATTAAGCTTGCATTCAAATGGTCATGAAGATTTAAGTCCTGATACAGGCCAAAATTGAAGGATCCAAGATACCCAAATCCAAATCTTGAAGATGAAACCCTTTGGAACTTTGAGCCTTCAAAACCCTCTCAAACTTAGAGCAAAAGTATCAAAAAGTACTATTCTATATGAAAAATATAATAATTGTTTCACACTTAAAACTACAACTCTAACTAGTATTTATAGTTTTCACTAATTTGTACTACAGCAGATCATTCGGCGTCATTAGTCAGAATCGTCGATCAACTCAGCAATTCGCCTTTTGGTGTAGTTCATCACCATCTTGCACCATCCTTCCGCATCGTCGTGCTCTGGGTCATTCGACGACATGGTACTACTTTACAGAACTTCTCGACGATACGCCGACTGCTCCCTTTTTCAACCGACTTGATCCATTCCTTCAGGGCTCAGCACACTGGAACAAAAGGCAAAGTAAGACCCTTCGGTGACTCGCCAAGTGGACTCGGCGATCCTCAGGCCTTCATTTCTTCATTTTTTCATTCTTTTCAGCCTTCTCCTTCCTTTTTGCGACGTAGTGTCCATGCTTTCCTTCAAATTTCAAATACCTGAAACTTAAGGATTTTCATCAGATATTGAGATAAAATAAGCATTTGAGGACACAATTTTGATTAAAATATAGCCCTAAATGAGTCCAAATCATGGACTCATCACCGTGCTGATGAATTTTTGAAGCTGATTTCTGATCTTACTACGTAGAGACCATGAATTCTTTGCAGGGAATGGTTGCACACTCTTATGCTCCAAAGAAACTAGACCTAGATTTGAAAAACAGGCCAAGCCCTCAGGAAAAACCATCCTTTGAGGAGCCACCTGTGATGGAACTGAAATAGTTACCCAGCCACCTGAGGTATGTATTTTTGGGCACTAACAACACTTTACCTGTGATTTTGGCTACAGATTAGAATGATGAACGGGTCCAAGTTGTGATCAAAGTGTTGATAAGGTACAAAAAAGCTATCGAGTGGACCATTGCTGACATCATCGGGATACCTCCGGGTATATGCACCCATAAGATCCAACTTCAGGAGGATGGCAGCCCAAGCATTGAACACCAGCGGAGGTTAAACCTACCTATGCAAATGGTGGTCAAAAAAGAGATCATAAAGTGGTTAGATATTGGGGTAGTGTACCCCATTTCTGACAGTCACTGGGTCAGCCCAGTGCAATGTGTACCCAAAAGGGTGGTATGACTGTGGTTGCAAATGCAAAGAATGAGTTGGTCCCACAAAGATCTGTCATTGGCGGGTGTGCATGGACTACAGGAAGTTGAACAAGTGGACCTTGAAGGATCATTTCCCAATGCCATTCATTGATAGATGCTTGACAGGTTGGCTAGAAAAGGGTGGTACTGTTTCTTAGATGGATACTCTGGCTACTACCAGCTATAAATTGCGCCTATAGATCAGGAAAATACCACTTTTACATGTCCTTATGGCACTTTTGCATTTAAACGCATGCCATTTGGAATATGTAATGCACCAGCAACTTTCCAGAGGTGTATGATGTATATCTTCTCGGTCATGGTGAAGGATACTCTGGAGGTCTTCATGGATGACTTTTCAGTGGTAAGTGATACATTTGATGACCGTTTGCTTAATCTTAGCAGGGCCCTACAGAGATTCGAGGAGGCCAATCTAGTGTTGAACTGGGAGAAGTGCCATTTCATGGTCAAGTAAGGCATAGTCCTTGGGCACAAGGTTTCACAAAAGGGGTTAGAGGTCGACAAGGCAAAAATTGAGGTGATTGAAAAGTTGCCTCCACCTATCTGTGTGAAGGGTGTTCGAAGTTTCTTAGGACATGCCGGATTCTATAGGCGTTTCATCAAGGACTACTCGAAAATTGCACACCCCATGTGCAAGCTTTTGGAGAAGGAGGTGAAATTCATTTTTGATGAGGCATGTCTAAGAACCTTTGAACCTGAAGGAGAAGTTGATTTCTACCCCAGTAATCATTGGCCCATATTAGGCTAAGCCATTGAGATAATGTGGATGCTAGTGGTACTGTTTTAGGAGTTGTATTGGGAAAGAAGCACAACAAGATGTTCCATCCAATTTACTATGCTAGTAAGTCACTAAATAGAGCACAACAAAATTACACAGTTACTGAACATGAACTACTGGTTGTGGTATATGCTTTTGAGAAATTCAGAGCTTACTTGTTGGGTACTAGAGTGATAGTCCACACAGATCATGTAGATCTGAGATACCTCATGGCAAAGAAAGATGCCAAGCCAAGGTTGATCAGATGGGTTTTGCTACTTCGGGAGTTTGATTTTGAGGTTAAGGATAGGAGAGGTTGTGAAAACCAGGTGGTTGATCACCTGTCTAGGTTGGAGGCTGAAAATAAAGAGGAACTTGAACTCGAAATAAATTATTTGTTCCCGAATGAGCAGGTATTAGCCGCTACTCTTGATCTTATTCCTTGGTTTGCTGACTTTGCTAACTTTCTTGTTAGTGATTTGATGTCTGAGGGGCTGATATTTCAGCAAAGGAAGAGGTTCTTGCATGATGTGGGTAAGTATTTATGGGATGAACCTTATTTGTACAGGGTGTATGCTGATTAGGCGATACAACCCTAAAGTTGAGATGTTGCGCATTCTAGAGGCATGTCACTCCTCTCCAGTAGGTGGCAATCATGTAGGCACTCGAACAGCCCACAAGGTACTTCAGTGTGGGTACTACTGGCCCACAATTCATCAGGATGTGATGGACATAGTGAGAAGTTGTGATGTGTGCCAGCGGCAATGGGTCATCTCTCGATGACACGAGTTACCTATGACACCTATTCTAGAGGTGGAGCTGTTTGATATGTGGGGAGTTGATTTCATGGGTCCATTTGTGAGCTCCTATGGGCAGAAGTATATATTGGTGGCAGTGGACTATGTGTCCAAATGGGTAGAGGCAGTTGTTTTGCCTGAGAATGATGGCAAGAGTGTTGTTGGCTTCCTGAAGAAGAATATCTTCTCAAGGTTTAGCACACCCAAAGCCATTATCAGTGATGATGGTTCCCATTTTTGCAAAAAGGTATTTAGTGCACTTCTGACCAAATATAGGGTTAAATAGCACAAGGTGGAAACTCCTTATCATCCGCAGACCATTGGTCAAGTGGAGGTGTCCAATAGAGAGATTAAGATGATTTTGGCTAAAACAGTGAATGCCAACAGGACAAATTGGCCACGAAAGTTAGATGATGTTTTATGGGCATATCGGACAGCTTTCAAGACGTCTATTGGTATGTCTCCATATCAATTGGTGTTTTCAAAGGCATGTCATTTGCCGGTAGGGCTTGAGCATAAGGCACTCTAGGCTTTAAAGAAGTTGAATCTTAGTTGGGGTGAAACAGTAAACCTGAGACAGGATCAGATTAATGAGATGGATGAGTTCCATTTGAGAGCATATAAAAGGTCTGCACTATACAAGGAGAGGATGAACTTGTATCATGATAAGCTTATTGAGAAGAGAACTTTCACTATCGGTGACTTGGTGTTACTTTTCAATTCTAGACTTCATCTGTTTCTGGGGAAGTTGAGATCTAATGGTCTGGACCTTTTAAGGTAACCCAAGTATTCCAGTCGAGAGCTATTGAACTAGAGAATGACAAGGGTGAGAGGTTCAAGGCAAATGGTCAGCGAATCAAGGCATATTTGGGTGTTCTAGAAGAAGTGAAGATAGTGGAGGAATGTAAACTAAATGAAGTCTGAGTAATCAAGTAACCTGCATCGCGCCGCGACGTTAAATTGTGTGATGCTTAGAGGCAATCCAAGATGTTAATTGTAATAGGTAGTTTCCTTTTTCTTATTTTTTTCTTTGTTTTATAGATTCACTGTGTGTTGATGTGTGCAGAAAGGAATTGGACTAAGAGTTGCAGAACTGAGTGCAGACTACTCTTCACGAGCAGTCCGCAGTGGTGCCCTTCACGGGCAACCTCATGGCCCGTCATCCTCACCATCAACCAAAGGATGCTACTGCAAAGTTCCATAAATTGGTTCACGAAAGGGCTCATGGTCTGTCAGAGGATGTACGGACCGTGTAGCCTCTCGTGAACCTCAGGTAAGTTATACTCACCCAAGTCATATCCATGGACATCTCAACAAACCGTGGTGCTCTTCACGGGCAACTTCATGATCCGTCATTTGCAACCTAGTAGTACCAGAACCCGACCCGACCCGCACTAAAACCAAAATTGAAAGAAATGTATATTACGTCCCTAAAGCGCCAAAGGTCGGCTTTTCTCCCCATTCTTCCTTCAGTTACTAAAGAGTTTAAAATGGTTCCCCTCATCCATTAATCCTCATTTCATCAGAGAATCAAAGCCCTAATCTTAAGCTTGTCAAGAATTTTAAGTCCAGTTCACTGTTTTCCTTTTTGAGCAAAATTTTCCTCTAAACTCCAAGTAAGTTCTTTTATCGCTTGTTATAAGTTTGATCTTTTCTATAAACAAGTTATAATTACTTGGATTTAGTCGACATTAACATGACCATGTGATGCACGATCTTTGTTGATATTGATTTGTTGTGGGTTAGTTTGAATTGCATAAATTTGATGGTTATTGTGTATGGGTTTGATGAATTTGGGAGAAATTAGTGTTGAGGGATGTCATTAGTGTAAGTTGAGTCCAAAGTCAGTAGAAACATGTATACACTAGGGATTTTGTTGATGATAACTGTAGAAATTGAGCATATGGTTAATTTTGGGAGAAGAGCACTGGAAAATGACCAAAGTGTAAGTCCACGATGGGCTTCACGGACTGTGGAATCAACTACGGGTCGTGAAACCCCTCGTGAACCACACTTGTCAAAAGGGGAGTATACTGGGTAAGATCACGATGGTCTTCACGGACCATGGTTCACTCTACGGACCGTGAAATCGTCTGTGATCTATTCCAGTACTATGTCCCATACAGTCATTTCTTCAACTTGTTTTCACAAGGGTCTTCACGGACCGTGGTACCCACCACGGCTCGTCTTGGCTCCCGTATAAAAAAAAATCTAGTTTTACTTTCTGTATTTTTATTTCTATTCTGTATTTTGATTTTGTGGTCCTTCCCAATGATAGATTAGGTGTTGGCTTTCTTAAGGCAAGGCGTCACATTGTAATTATACAGGGGAAGTCTTAGTACCTTATAGTGTGTCTACTGAATTGGTTATTAATGGGTGTTTGCATTGTTCAGGTACTATGGCTCCACAAAGAAAGAACGCAGCTCCATCTTCCCTACCTACTGCTTCACAATCTAAAGGTAACACTTCGGAGTCTAGTAGTTCGGAGGTATAGATAAATGTTACACCTGAAGATCACACACCTCGAGCTACTATATCCAGTACAACGAGGGCCATTCTCTAGGACACTCATCCCCAGTCTGAAGAGGGAGGTAGTAGTTCCGATAGTGGTGAGGAATCAAGAAGTAAATCTAATGAGGGTTCGGGATGCCTGTCAGATGATGGTTCGAGAGGCAGTGTAGAGTCTAAAAGCGGATCTCAAGAAGATGCAACCACATCTCCACCCGTAGTAGGACCACAGGCTGAAATTGGAGCTCAGACAGAGGTAGGTGCAGCAGAGGATGATGATGAGGTGACTCCAGATAATACAATGGTTCAGTTTGTTCACCTCCACAAATTTGACCCAGTGGTAAGACAGCAGCTGATTGATTGTTTCAGAGATATGTGGACGGTGAACAGGTCTAAGGATTTTTTCAAAAATGGAATCATGAACAAGTCAGAGGGATTTAGGAAGAGACCACTCATGCCTGAGACTAGGGTAGTGATGGCAGACATCTAGGTATTTCTCGATATTTACAAACTTGTTCAGATTCACTAGTTTGAGTGGATGAATAATTCTCGTGGGGAATACACCGGCCATCTACCTCGAGAGTTCTATGCTATCTACACCGCCACTCTAATGAACATTGCAACGGAAACTGAAACAACAAAGAAAACACAAAAGGCACTTGCAGCCACATTGGATCTTTTAGATACAATCATTGTGCGGGGAAATATTGTGAACAACTTTGAGGAAACAATCAATAGGATGCTACATGGCCCCGAGTATACAGCACCAGCATCTGTAGGACTATTTAAGGGAAAACACATGTTGTCACGAGTGAATCGGAAGATGGAGGATCCTACTTCACGAGAGCTCATCATGTGTTAGATTATCGGTTACATTGCCACAGAAAGAGAAGTAGTAGCATGGGTGTCTGATCCACATGTGCCGATTACAAAGGCATCTATCACCTTTTCGGCCAAGGTCTAGTAGTCAATAGTTCGAGCACAGTTGCAACCCACAGCAAATGATAATACATTGTCTCCATCATTAGCATCATTGGTCGCCTGCCTCATAGTCAGTTACCTTGTGAATGTGAGTTGGATCATCGCTACGGAGATGCGTGATAGAGTGCTAAATGAGCAAGCAGGTTTGTCGTTTCCCTGTATGATAGGGAAACTTTGTTTCCATGCGAACATTCCTCCAAATACGTTGGTGGATAAACCAGTTGAGGCATCCAAGATAATTGTTGCTTCCAAAATCTATGATGTCCACAATCCTCTTTTTGGGAGAAAATTAGGAGCGGTGGGACCATTAGCGGTAGTACCTCATACACCAGTAGTCATCCCACAGGTTATTAGCCAAACTGAGCAGGATGAATCGTCACAGCCAGCTTCGGGGGCACCCTCATCACCACCAGCTTCAACCTCCCAGACTACAGGTACTTATATCACTCTTCCAACTACTTTACTTGAAAGGTTGGTTGCAGATCAGCGACAGACCAAGACTTTGGTCGACCGAATTGTCAACCGGATGCCCCAGCTCATAGAGCGTGATGTGTTAGTTGTGGAGAAGCGTGTAAAAGATGAAATGCAGAAGGAGCTTGCTGTTTTGAAAAATAGGATGGATGGCTTGGAGGCCCATGTCCAAACACAGTTGCAAGCTTTCGGGTCAAGCAATAATGAAGAGTTCAAGAAGCAGTTGGCTGAAATAAGAGATCAAGTTTCTATACTGGCTAAAAAGTTGGTACAAGTGCCCACTCTAGTCAAGCCAGAGTCATTAATGAAGATGTTCAGTGAGCAGCCTACACTCAGTCTCTTGACGATCTCTTGGGGCAACTCCCTAAAAGCAAATTCGGCAAGAGAAAGAAAAAACTAGAGAATCTGATGATGAGCTACCGGCTGACCTGGCCAAAGAAGAAAGTAGGTAAGAAAAGAAAGCCTGCAGGGCATCGAAGAAGGAAGCTAGAGAAAAAGAAGCACTTGAACAACAACAATGAGATGCAATGTTAGCTAGAGCTTCTAGTAGCGAAGTACCTGTCCCAGTAAGTGGTAGCCAGCCTGATCATGCGTTGGTTTCTAAGAGTGCACCCATTGATAAGGGTGTCGATGCTGATCCGGATACCAGTGCCAAGAGCGTCATAGGTATGACCCCTCCTCACAGCCCTATTTTGTTTTCTTTATCGACTTTGAGGGTAAAGTCCTTTTGTTTGGGGAGGGGGTGGTAAGCAACCTGCCATTTTAGTTGTTAGGATGAATGGAGGTTGACTCTGTGTTTATTGTGAAAACTGGGATGACTTTGTTTTTGTTGTGATAAGAATATGAAGTGTTTGTGTGTTGAGATGTGCAGCAGCTAGTTTGTAAAAAAAAAAATAAGGACCTTAATCTAAAATTTGACTGTTAGGATCTTTAGATGACATCTTAGATACTGACATGTTGAACATTGCTAGTCTGATAAATAAATTGGTGAATTAAGAAACTGGAGAATGTAATCCTGTGTCATGTGTGTGTGAGTTTTGCTCGAAGTCTAACGCTGGAGCAGAAACTAGAAATTGCCCGAGTAGTCTTGTTAGATCTGAGAATAATCGGATAGGAGAAGATCAGTAGGCCACTTTTGTTAAGCCGTTAAAAAGCCAGAAATAAAACAACCAAATAAAATGCTAATCACTTGAACCCAATTTGAGCCTGAAAATCAGTTTTTTTCCTTACCCAGTAAATATCATATCCTTTGATATCCGAAGATACGATGTCACAACTCAATCCAGAAGCCTAATTTGAGGGTGATTGCAATCCGAGCAGAAAGAATGTTCAACCAGTAAGATGAGTGCATATAAAAAATAAAAAAAATAATGGTTGCTGGGATGTGTTGAAATGAAGAAATAGAGGGAATCGCTAAGAAAAGAGTTGTGTGCAAACGAAACTTTGGAGAATTAAGGGACTAGTCACACAAACCCAAATATCCATTCCCTAGCCTGAGCCTATGTTACAAGCCGATAAAGTCCTACAGTGATTCTATTCCAGATGTTTGAAAGATAAAGCGTAGAAAGCAAGGGCAAGCCTATGGTAGTTTGTTGTTAGTGTTAGAAGTTCTTTGAGAGTGCGAGCGTAGTACTAGTCCCAATTATCATGAGTGAGGGACTTCTTTGGTGTGAGGACACAGTGATTGCATTTGAGAGTAGATTGTGTTAGCTGATAGTTCACAGGTATAAGCATGATCGATTGTGAATAATGAGATGTCATATATTGATCCTTGCATGTTAGATTCATGGTTTTGGGTACAAATGGTGTTTGAGATGGCTGCTGCGTAGTTTCCAAAGTGTTTGAATGATTTGAGGTCTGAATGTATTAAATTCTCATCACTTGCGAACAAGTAATGGTTCTAAGTTTAGGGTGTTGATGTGCTGCGAAATCTTGGCACATTTGGTGCTTGAAAACTAAGAATTAATACTAGAATCGAGTGTATTTATGTGGATATAATGTGTTTGGTAGTGCTTGTACAGGTGAAACAAGTGGAAGTGAAAGAAGATAGAAAATATGAAAATGCAAGCTGGAATCTGAGTTACAGACAAACCAAGTGAAGATCACGGACGCCTTTACGGGCCGTGAAGATCAAGATGGATCGTGATAGCATCTGTGGTGCAAATTCCAGTATTATGGCATTGAAGACCTAAACTTGGGAAATTCTAAGTGAAGACCACGGACACCCAGACGGACCGTGGTCTCTTTAACGGTCTGTGGTGTTGTCCGTGATACAATTTCTAGCGTGATGGCATTGAAGACCCAAACTTCGGGAGTTCTAAGTGAAGACTACAGACACCTAGACGGAACGCAGTCTTTTAACGGTCCGTGGTGTTGTCCGTGATGCAATTTCCAGTGTTATGGCATTGAAGACCCAAACTTGGGGAGTTCTAAGTGAAGACCACGGACACCCAGACGGACCGTGGTCTCTTTAACAGTCTGTGGTGTTGTCCGTGATGCAATTTCCAGTGTGCAAGCATTGAAGACCCAAGTTAGGGAGTTCTAAGTGAAGACCACGAAGGGAACGTGAAGCCCTTGACAGACCATAGTAGCATCGTGAGGTGCCCGACAGTTCAGTTCTAAGGACTCTTTTTAAAACACTTTATTTAAATTAACTAGGTCGTTTTTACTTTTTATCTGGTCTTATCTTGAACGAAGAATGTAGTCTCAATCATTCTTAGCTTTTGGTTTGAAGATTAACATCAAATTAAGTTTGGAAGTTGAATTTCCGGTTCTTGAATTATCAAAGTGCGTATCGATTTGACTATTGTCGTAAGTATTTTTCTCATCATGTTTTCATTATATTCTTCTGTAAGTTTACGTGAAATCATGAGTGGCTAAATACCACAACTGGGATTGTGGGATCCATGACGTCAATCTAAATGTAATTTCGTAAAATGAGTGAAAGGCGATTTATATTTGCAAATTATAATTTAGCTTTCGTATTCATGTATTCTAATGAGTGCACGCATTGGAGTGAACATGTATCTGTCATTTGTTCGAGAGAAAAATGAGAGTTAGGAAAAAGCTAAATTAATCTGATGAAATGGGGTCAAGTTCGAGTTCGAGAGAAGAGAACTTTAACATTATTGTAAGCGAGGGTAAAACATGTAACACTGTGGGACCGAGAGGACTTGAGTGAAGATTATCTAATTAGACTGAGAAGTATCAAATATATTTAGCTCGCATGTATTTTGTATAGATAAATTGCCTGAAACTCAAATACGGAAGAGCATTAGATGCAACGTTATGGGGAACACAATCCTAGTTTCATTTAATTATCGAAACAACTTTAGAACTGATATTATGTTAATTGTTGCATTAGATTTTAGTTAACAACCTTGGTTACTAGAGCTTTATAGCTAAACCCAATTTTACTTTCCGTAATTGTTTCTTTAGGAAATAATAACGACATTTGAGTAAAACGCGATAGTGAAATCATTTCTATAAAGAAATTCTCTGTGGGATCGACCTCAACTCATGTTGAGTTCCATAAATTGACTTCGACCGTTTATATCTCTTAATTGAGGTGTAAGTTTGGACGTATCACCAACTTGGTGAGCAAAAGATGATTCGGGAATACACCGAATGGATCGGTGATCACGACCCAGCTCGCCTAATTTTCCAGAAGAATTTGATGCATGAGTCAAGCCAAAAGGCGAGAAGAAGCACACCTCAACGGATCGCCATATCGATCAGCAATCTCGACATATCTTGCCGAATGGACTCCATGCTGAGATTTTGGGAATGTATAAATTCATATTTTTAAAAAGGAAAAAAAGGAGTTCCTAAAGAGGGTATTCCTGAGTCTTTGAGAGTTTTTAAATTTTCACATTGTTGAACATTCTTGGAGAAGATTTGGATCTCGGATTTGAGGTTTTAGGATTCTCGCTCTAATTTTGGCATTAGGTATTGCAGATTGTTACAATACAGATGGATATTCTTTTTGGTAACGATTTCTTACTTTTCGCTATGTTTGGCTAAAACCCCTTACCTTAGGGGTGTGATCATGTAGTTGAATGCATTATATAGCTAATGGGTATTGTTAATTGTTGAATTTAATGTTGTTTTGAAATGGGTTCAACTGTTTGTTCATGTTATTATTGATGAACTGAAGTTGAAAATTTGGTTCTAGCTTAGCTCTCTATGCTTGCTTGAGAAAGAGGTATTAGAGTAGAGTGAATGATTGATAATTGTATTGATTTGTATCTTTACAACCCAACTTGAGAAAGTGGGTTAATTAAGGAATTAGACTATTTGGTATTGTTAAGCTTGTTGAGATTCGAGAGAACTCACTTGAAACATGATAGTTGATCGAGAGATGGCTATTGTATTCAAAACTTATCCTACCCATTGAGATTCAACAACTTGAAGCAATTAGTAATTACCCATTAAGCGAAATTAGCATTCGATTGATCACATTCCTTAGGTCCAATCTCTAATTGTTTAATTCGTGTGTTAATTGTTCCTTGTATCACATTCCTAAGGTCCAATCTCTAATCGTTTAATTCTTGTGTTAATTGTTCCTTGTTATCAATTAGTTACTAAATTCCCCCTATTTGATATCGATAATTGAAACTTAGTGATTTACTTTAGGTTGCACAATATTTTACTTCTACAAAGGATTAGATCGACTCCAACTCATAGTTGGGTTTATACTTGTTAGCGACCACCTACACTTTGAATCGATAAAAGTGTAGTCGAGCGTTATCACTAGTCCAAACTAAGATGAAGAAGATTAAGATTGTCTTGGCAAAGTGGAGTAAGGAAACTTATTTGGCAATATATTTCAGAAGATTTCCACTCTTGAAGACATTGTTAAAGCACAGGAGATACAATTGGAAATATTACCTACCGTAGAAAACATAAGTTCCCTAAAGAAGGCAGAGTCAGACCACAAAAGATATATACAGATAGGGATGAATATTGGAGGCAAAAAGCAGGAAGGAAGTGGTTGCAGGGGAAATAATAAACACTACTCAGAACATAGGGGAAGAAGCTGTGAATGTATACAAAAAGCAATTATGTGAAAACCATTAAGGAAGTAATGAGGAAATGCTGAAATGTATCCCACAGCTGATCACAGAGGATGAGAATGAAGAAATAGGCAAAGCCCCAACAAGAGAGGAAGTGAAACAGGTGGTCTTTGCCCTAAATGGAGATAGCACCAGTGGTCCTGATGGATTCTCTGGACAATTTTTTTAATCTAGTTGGGAAATCATTGGTGATGATATCACAAATACGGTGAAGGCATTCTTTTGTGGGCAAGAGATTTCCAGGTATGTTACTCACACTAATCTGGTTCTAATCCTTAAGAAGGAGGTGGTTAAAAATTTTAGGGATCTGAGACCCATCAGCCTAAACACTTTCACTAATAAGATAATCTCTAAAGTGCTGCATGAAAGAATAGTAAAAGTACTTCCTCTATCTCCTACCTTGTTTATTATTACAACTGAGGTACTGGCAAGGAATTTGAACAAATTTTTTCTGGACACTACTTTTCATAGATATGGTATGCCCAAATGGAGCCCAAAAATCAATCACCTATCCTATGATAGCCTGCTTCTATGAAGAAAATGATGGTTATTTTGAGGAACTTTGAGATGGTATCAGGCCAAATGATTAATCTGGATAAAAGTTTGGTACATCTTCATGAAAAGGTCCCAGCTAGAGTAAGTAACCAAATCAGAAGGATAACAGGAGTGAGACAAGGATCCTTCCCATTTTACCTACCTTAGATTCCCAGTATTTTATGGAAGAAAGAACAAAAGCCATTTTGAGTAATTGATCAAGAAGGTGATGAATAGAATGAGCTTACCGCAGAACAAACTGCTAACTTTTGGAGTAACACATGTATTTCAATCAATGCCAGTATACCTATTATCTTCCATGAACCCGCCTATGGATGTGATAAACCAGTTGCATAAAATCTTTGCGAGATTCTTTTGGGGAAATGCGGAGAACATCACCCTCTATCAGGTGAACAACTGAATGACATCTCATGGTGGTTGGGAAGCACACAAGGAAAATTTACTATCAAATTAGCATAGGAATTATTGAGAAAGAAGAGAGAAAAGAAAGAGGAGCACAGGTAGATATGGGCAAAAGGACAAAAGCCATTTTGAGTAATTGATCAAGAAGGTGATGAATAGAATGAGCTTACCGCAGAACAAACTGCTAACTTTTGGAGTAACACATGTATTTCAATCAATGCCAGTATACCTATTATCTTCCATGAACCCGCCTATGGATGTGATAAACCAGTTGCATAAAATCTTTGCGAGATTCTTTTGGGGAAATGCGGAGAACATCACCCTCTATCAGGTGAACAACTGAATGACATCTCATGGTGGTTGGGAAGCACACAAGGAAAATTTACTATCAAATTAGCATAGGAATTATTGAGAAAGAAGAGAG
>JAJOOR010039460.1:0-17260 GCA_036250505.1 Solanum acaule | reverse complement strand
CTAAATCCTTGGTCCGGCATCTAGAGAATTTCACCCCACACCTTGGTCCGGCTACGTGTGTATAATTTACTAACCCTTACCTTTACCTCATATTAGACATCATAATCGATGTTTGGCTTAGTTATTACTTCGCACTAATCGATACTAGCATATTAGATAGTATCACACTAAATCTATGTTGATAATTCTTTTCTTGTTGATTACCTCCTTGGTCCGGCAAGTAGCAACAAGGCAGGTTCTAACGCGTGCACTCGTTAAAAAGACTTTTGAATGAAAGAATTATCAATGCATGCAAAACACTCTTCAAGAATTACTTATTTACTATTCATACTTTGTTAATCGTTCATGGATCCCACAACCCTAGTTATGGAGTTTAGTTACCCATAATCATATGAACACAATTCATTGTTTTAGATGAAAGAATTATGAACTTACGTAGTTGAGCAAAATAAACCCAGAAATTCAACTCAAATTTCAAACCAAATCTTCAAAACTAACCTTTTGAAATCAAGAATTGCTCCGGTAGCAAAATTAGTTCCCAAGTCACAAAGTAAAACAAAAGTAATAAAGTCTAACCTCCAAAAACGAGGTTTACATGCCTTATTTATAGAAAACAAGTCCTAAATTAAAAGGGAAACAAATTAAGGAAAGTGTGTTTAGGCACGCGTCTTCATTCCACGAGACTGATTCATAGACCGTCAATGGATCTACGGTCCGTGAGTCCCTTCCGTCAGCCAGGACTTAGAAAATATTTCAGCCTCTAAAAATTAGCTTCTCTAAAGCAAATGACGAACTTGCAGTACGGACCGTAGATCGATCTACGGTGCGTCAATCCCTTTCCGTAGCTCCATACTTGGAATCTTCAAAAATCAGGTGATGGAACCCTCGCAGTATCAATCTACGGATCAACATTATGGTCCGTAGATCAATCTATGGACCGTCAATGGCCACCGTGGTTCCACACTCTGTCAGATTTCCCTAATTTGCCTTCCATACCTTGCCTGCTGATTTACGACCATCACCTACGGAGCGTCACTGGACCTATGGTCCGTAGATCACCTCCGTAGGTGCCCTTTCTGCAGTTATTTCAGCTGTCCCTTTATTTTCGTGCCTGAATGTCTTTCCTGCAAAACATGATAAAAACACATACAAACCAATCCAAAAAGGCCCTAGACACACACAACTTGTAAGTGAAATGTATTAGAAATATCGTAAACTCACGGTATATCAGACCATGAGTGGTTTCACGACCCGTGGTTGGCACCACGGACCGTGAAGCCTATCGTGGACTTACACTTGTTAGTTTCCCAGTGATTGATTCTCCCAAAGGCACACTTTGTCATATTACAACCATGTACATCATACATTCAAATTTGTACGACAATTTTTAGTACATGTGTACCAATGATCTACTACTTCTGACCAATTTTTATTCGAGCAAGAACAACATTTACCTAACATGAACATACTCACCTACACACGACTATAATCCCTAAATTTCAACAATGCTATTGACACAATTCACTTAAGCATGCTTTTATTTCAAAATTCAGACTAAAATTTACACTTCTCACCTCATTCAACACCATCTCTACACAAATAAAACCTACCCACAAGTGAAAACTCCTGATTCAACCCAATTGCAACAAATCCACATAATTAAATACCAAAACAACAATTTATAGAAGAACAAATAATTAGAAGAACTTTCTTCGAATTTGATCCAATTTTTTGCCAAAAAAAAGTAAATAGGAACTTCACTTCACTTTTTTGACAAGATAACACTTAGGGTTCTGATTTCTTTGATGAATTGTTGATTTATGGAAGTTGAACTACCTTCTAATGGCTATAAGAACCATTATGGATGAGAGGGAAGAAGAAAAGAAATTACCCTTGATACTTTAGGAGTTATATAAACTGATAGGTCTTTCTAATACTACGCGGGTCGGGTCGGGTTCTGGTACTGCTGGGCTAAGGATGACGAATAGTGACGA
This sequence comes from Solanum acaule, assembly GCA_036250505.1. Classification (NCBI taxonomy): domain Eukaryota; kingdom Viridiplantae; phylum Streptophyta; class Magnoliopsida; order Solanales; family Solanaceae; genus Solanum; species Solanum acaule. The sequence continues at coordinate 15,266 of JAJOOR010039460.1, read as the reverse complement.
GGCTCGTGAAGAGCACCATGGTATGTGGAAATGTCTGTGCACAAGACTTGAGTGGAAAAACTTACATGAGGTTCACGACATGCTAAACGGTCTATACAAAGCCTGACAGACCGTGAACCACTTTCTTGCAATTTCCAGTAGCTCTCATAGGATGTTGTTGATTGTGACAGGCCGTAAAGCTACCCGTGAAGGGCACCACGACCTATGGGACTACCCGTGAAGGGCTTCCTGCACCCAACTCTTTACTTCCTCGTTTAATTCCTTCTTACACCCACAAACACACAGTGACTCTATAAAAACACAAAAAATGCTAAAATGTAAACTACCTATTACAATTACAATCTTGGGTCGCCTCCCAAGCAGCGCACAATTTAACGTTGCGGTGCGACACATGTTACTTGATTACTTAGACTTTATCAATCCTGCATTCCTCCACTATTTTAACTTCTTCTGGAACACCCAAGTACGCCTTGATTCGCTGACCATTGGTTTGAACCTTTCTCCCTTGTCATTCTCAAGCTCAATAACACCTGATTAAAATACTTGAGTTACCTTGAATGGTCCAGACCCTTAGAATCTCAGTTTTCTAGGGAACAAACGAAGTATGGAGTTGAAAAGCAGCACCAAGTCACCAGGACTGAAGGTCCTTTTCTCAATATGCTTATCGTGATACAACTTAATTCTTTCCTTATAGAATGCAGACCTCTCATATGCCCTCAGATAGAACTCATCCATCTCATTGATCAGATCTAATCTCAAGGTCGCTGTTTCACTCCAACTGAGATTCAACTTCTTTAAAGCGTAAAGTACCTTATGCTCCAGCTCAACAGGCGAATGACATGTTTTTCCAAACACCAACTGATATGGCGACATACCAATAGGTGTCTTGAAAGTTTTCTGATATGCCCACAGAACATGATCCAACTTTCTTGTCCAATCTGTCATGTTGGCATTCACTGTCTTGGCCAAAATAGCCTTGAGCTCCCTATTTGATACTTCCACTTGGCCACTTGTCTGAGGGTGATAAGGTGTTGCCACCTTATGTTGTTTAACCCCATATTTAGCCAGAAGAGCACTGAACACTTGTCATGTTTCATGGATTGGTTCACCATCCAAATGTTTTAAGCCCTGAATATTGTATCTCAATGCCATCATCTTTGAAGGAGGGAAAAATATTATGTAGAATGCCTTGGTAAGCTCTTCCCAAGACGTAATTGAATCCCTCGGTAGATCAACTAACCATTTGGTCGTTTCTCCCATGAAAGAAAAAGGAACAACTGGAGCCGGACTGACTTTTGTGAGATGTTTTTGAATGAGAATAGACCACACACATCCACAAAGTTATGGATATGGTCAAGGGGATCCTCATGAGCTAGCCCTCTGAATAATCCTTTCATTTGTAATAGGTGCAACATCGTGCTAGTCATGTGGAATACAACATTTCCCACGACCGAATGTAGACAAATAGCACCTACACCACCCACTTGAGCTTCATTGACATCATTCAAATTGCCAATGTCATCTTGGTGTCCAATGTGGCTACCGTTACTTCTGCTCACACTCATCTCATCACCTGTTCACAAACAGCTAACAACAAACACAAAACAAAGTAAGTTGATTCAACTACAAACAAGATTACATCACAACTATACTTCAATAAGAGAATTCTAAACACCACTTCCTAGTAGTGGCACCATTTTTTATAACGCTCAACTACACTTCATCCAATACTAAGTGTAGGTGAGCGCAATCTAGTATGAATCGAACGAAGAGTTGGGGTCGATCCCACAGAGAGTGATACGGTAGAGAATTCAATTACGAAGTGAAAGTCATGTTCTAATCGGTTGTAGGAATAGAAATTATCGAAATCATTTGAATAAATTTAAGGGGTTGAAAATAAGTGTAAAATGAGGGGATAAGGTTTGTCAATCAACAACTACAAAAATATGGGAGTGATCAAGGAGAAAGGGACACTTGGGGATATGATCAACTAATTGTCAATTTCGCTATAAGGGTGATTACTATTTACCAAAAGTTGCTAAGTCTCAGTGGGTAGGGTAGGCTTTAGATGTAATAGCCATCTCTCAATCAACTATCACGAATCAAGTGAGTTCTCTCGAACTTCAACAAGCATCATACTATAAACAGCCCAAAACCTCAATTTATCTACTCTGTTGAGCTAGATAGGTAGGATCGAATTAAGATTCACTCTCTCGAGATAAACCCACAGCAACCCAATCACTACAATCATCAATTGATAATCTTAATTCTAAAACCTCCTTATAAGCAGGCATATAATACTAAACTAGAATTGCATTTGCAACTACAATTCATAAGTTAAAACTCAAATACAGATCGAACCCATTTCAAAACAGCAATTAAATTAGTATTACTAACACCCATAAGCTAATTAAGACAATTAATCACATAATCACACCCCCAAGAATAGAGGTTTTAGCTACACAATATAAAAAGTAGGAAATTATTACCAACTACGTTCTCCATAAGTTGGGTAAAATCCACGTCTTTACAATGCTCCAAATTAGCTTAGTATCGAAAACCCAACTTGAAAATCTACTAGAAAACTCACAAAAACTAAGAAAAACAATGTTATAATCATAAACTCAGAGTCTAACTATGGCAGGATCTGCTTTTCTCTTTTTGAAAATCAATTTATACGCTCCCAGATTTTGGGTTCTCCCCAGGGCTGGCACACTTTAACATTTGGCGAGTTGAAGTGCCACTAGGCGACGCACCGAGTGGCTTTGGCGATTATCAGCTTTCATTATCTTCAGCCTTTTTCATCTTTCCCACTCCTTTGTTTGCCTGGTAATGTTCTTGCCTTGATCTTTTGCCTTTATATCTATAATTTAGAATTTAAACATCAGTTTAGAGCCAAATAGGCATCGAGGACACTAATACTATGAATAACAAGCCCTAAATGAGTCAAAATCCCAGACTCATCAAGGGACATTTCAGATTTTGTGGCTACGTGTCCTAACTGTCGGCAGGTTAAAGTAGAACACTAGAAACCAAGAGGTATGACTCAAGAGATTAACTTTCCTACATGGACGTGGGAAGTGATAAACATGAACTTGATTAGGGTTTACCCCGTACTCGTAGACAGCATGACTCCATTTGGGTAATAGTGGATAGAGTCACTAAGTTAGCTCACTTCTTGGTTGTCAAGACCATAGATTCGGTGGAGGACTATGCCAAAATCTACATAAATGAGATAGTCAGGTTGCATGGGGTTACCTTGTCTATCATCTCACATAGAGGTCCTCAGTTTACATCCCATTTTTGGAAGTCATTTCAAAAAGGTCTTGGTACTCAGGTAAATCTCAGTACATCACTTCATCCTCACACGGATGGTCAGACAAATCATACTATTCAAACCTTAGAAGACATGTTGAGAGCTTGCATAATCTATTTCAAGGGTAATTGGGATGATCACCTACCCCTTATAGAGTTCACCTATATAAATAGCTTCCATTCTAGTATTCAGATTGCCCCTTATGAGGCACTATATGGGCGTAGATGCAGGTCTTTTATTGGTTGGTTCGATGTAGGTGAAGAAACCTTGACTGGGCCATATTCGGTTTATGAGGCTAAGGAGAAAGTTCAGATCATTAGAGATAGACTAAAGACAGCTCAGAGTCATCAAAAGTGCTATGCAGATGTGAGGAGAAGGGACTTAGAGCTTGAAATTGATGTTTGGGTTTTCCTAAAAGTGTCACCCATGAAAGGGGTGATAAGATTCAACAAGAAAGGGAAGCTCATTCCCAGGTATGTAGGTCCTTACAGAATCCTGAAAAGGGTTGGTAATGTGGCTTATAAGTTAGAGTTGGAAGCAGAACTAGCAGCGGTTCATCTAGTCTTTCACATTTCCTTGTTGAAGAAATGTGTGGGTGATTCGGCATCGATAATTCCATTATATAGTGTGGTTCTGAAGGATAGTCTCACTTATGAAGAGGTATCAATTGAGATTCTTGACTGCCAGGTTCGTAGGTTGAGAAATAAAGAAGTTGCTTCAGTAAAGGCTTTGTGGAAGAATCAGTCTGTAGAGGGAGCTACTTGGTAAGTAGAAGCAGCCATAAAAGCCAAGTATCCTTACCTCTTTCCTTCCAATTTAGTTTCAGCTTGAGGTAATAATTCCTCTCCAGTCTCTCGGCTTACTCTTGTGTAATTCAGCCTCAGTATCTGGTTCCCTCAACTATTGTCACGACCCAGGGGTATACCCTAGATGTAACATGGCGTACTTGACCCCGAAGGGGTCTCATACAAGCCATTAGCATATCATAACATAAGATAATAGAAAAGAGCGGAAATTTAAAACTTTTTTCCATACAATCGAAGTCTTTTATAAAAGCAAGCGGAAGTCTATAACTCTTTGTCTCAAACTATCTAATACAACTTTGAATAACAATTGGGACATAGCCCATACAATAGTCTAAAACATACAAGAAAGACATAAAAGGAAATGGTGGCTTTATCCTCGATACTATAAGGACTCACCAAGTCTTCAACTCCTTGCACTTCTAGAAACCTATCTTCAAGAATGGAACTCAAAATCGCCGAACCCTACATTTGATGAGAATGTAGGCAAGAGTATGCGTTAGTACAAAAGTACTAAATATGATAGCTAGCATAACATCATAACAACATATAAGAGGCATTAGTCAACTTACGACATCTACCATAATCATAAGAGACAATATCACAGGTCATGAACATAAAAGACATCTTCATAAGACATAGGCTATAAGCATAAGAGATAACAACATAGACATAGGCATCATTAATGCATCTAGTTTAACATAACATAAGAGAATCTCTACATAAGTCACCTCAAGGCAAGCTTGTTCAATACATGGATAAGACCCCATAACCCCACCCATGCTAAGCAAGTCACTTTAGGTTCGCATTCATATTTACTATCTTTTGATCTCACCCTTAGCTTACTTATCAACGACAATGGAATACTTATCTTTAGTCACCCATGCATTGGAAAGGCCTTTCAAGCTACAATCCAACTAAGCATACATAATAAGCATAGATCATAAGCATAATCATTATATAGATCATTATAACATAAAAGGAACATACCATGAATACCGTCAAACCATACTTGTGCAATGCATAAATAAGAACCCATTCTCTCCCTCATACTAATTAAAGCTTCTTAAGTAACCATAGTTCATAATTTATATTCTTATTGTGGGAATTAGCCTTAACCGGCATAGACCATGTAATCTTAACATGGAATCCGGTGTCTACCCCATACCGAAAAGGGTTTGTTCTACTTGCCGAAGATAGAACCATACTCTTAGCTTAGGTGGATCCAATAGCTAAGTAACCTATGAGGGCACATAGTTTATGGGATAAAGAGATTGCTACTAGAAAAATAAATTGCTACTAGAAACCCAACCTCTACTAATGGGTGAGCTTCCATCTCAAGAGTTTACTACTAGGAGACTCGACCTCTACTAACGGGAGAACCTCCATAAGATACCTGACCTCTACTAATGGGAGAGCTTCCATCTCATATCAATATCCACTCGGTGCTAAGCATAATTCCTATTGAGTTCATATTAAGTCTTGACTTAAGTTCATATTTATGGAAGAGTTTCTTGACACTCAATCCAACATAACTCATACTATAGCTCATTAGATCATGCGTGAGAACTACCTTTCACCGTCCATGTCTTCATATATATTCATTAGGTGAGAGTAGTCTTCCAACCTTAGAATCATCATATTGTGAGGGAACTACTTACATCATATCATATTCATACCTAGGTATGCATATGAGAATAGCCTTTCAATAACACAACAACTAGATCATGAGCCTATTCACTTTACTCTCAAAGTGTTCATAAAGCCTAGACATAATCTCATAGTCATACATAATTTTCATACTTTTCCTTCAAGGACCATAGATCATACTCAATCACACATCTGGAATTACTACATTAGACATGGATGATAACATGATTCAATTGTTCAATTACTATAAGCTTAATCTCATAATTCACCTCCTTGGGGTTCAAGACTTACTTTCAATCATCACACTTACGGTTTAAACACTAGACATGGATATCATCCTAACTCATGTGATTCTATCCCTTTATGCATTCAAACATTCATGAGGTAGATTAGGTAGGTTTAGTCCTACCACAACCATTCTATCCAATAGTCTACCTTTATCAAATCAACTTCCCTCTTAGGGACTCATCATATATAATTCATCATATTAGCTTTACCTTCAAAACCCTAGAAGTCAACATTCATAATTATTAGTATTTACTCTTAATGGTTTTACTTCTTAAAAGCATTTTATGAACCTATATTACAAGGCATTCTAATCACATACTTCTTTCTTAAGAAATTCTAACCATATCTCATCATAAAGGCTTAATCTTTATCATCACTAGTCATGATCCACCATATATACTATGATATAATTCAATTCATGTCTACTTGCTTTTATTCTTGAACAATTACTCCTCATAACATCAATTCTAGAAGAGCAGCTATAAATCCTCAATTTCAACATTCATGGCATAAACCCACATAACTTCAATTTCATTAATTAGACTAGGGTTAGCCACGGAAAACATGTAATATCATCATAATAGCATAATTCAATACTGAATCAATCATAGAAAAGTACTATCCACTCAATTGGACTCATACTCAACTTAACCCACAATTTTCAAAGGAACCCTAACTTGAATTGGGGATTTTATCTTCACAATTGGGGGAATTCTAGGGGACTCCATGGATGGAAAAATCCAGGGATGAATAAGCCATCATACCTTGATTATAAATCTTAGCTAGCTTGAAACAATGGAGTCTTGACTTGACCTAGCTTGACCCTCCTCCTCTTCTTCTTCTTCTTCTTTGAATTTTCTAGAGAGAGAATTTTTGAAGAGGATGAACTTTGGGAATTATTATGGGTTTTGGAATAAATGACTTAATTTGGTGAGTTTTGGGGTTAAAATGACTTATATAGGGGTCCTAGGCTTGGGGAAAATGACATATCTTTGAGTTAAAACAATTGAGAAAGGACCCAAGAAGTTCCATGTTTGGAAACTGCCGAAATGGCATGAAAGACGCCTTCACGGATCGTCATCATCACCACGGCCCCTCAAGAAGTTCGTGAAGAATTTTCAGCCTGACAACACTTCACTATTTCGGGCATAACTTTTTACTCCGAGATGGGAATTGGGCAAACTCAGTGGCTTTGGAAAGAGGAATCTGAGACCTTTAATTCTATATGTCATGACCCATCTAATAAGTTTTTAGCTAAGAGATATGTTCATTTCAAGTTTACCCTACACTCTAAGTCTAATTAAAACCCTTCAGGGACGACTTCACGGTCTGTGTGGGGCTTCACAGACCGTTATGATGCCCTTGGCCCTTGACCAGTAGCCTAGCTTGCCACCCCTTAACCCCTAAAAATATAACTCATAACCATGACCCATCCCACTGCCCGAGGTGGCCTACACGAGCCGTCTAGTGGCTCGTGGAGAGGGTCCCTATTTTGGGCAGCCTTGAGAAGCTACTGCCTCAGCACCACAAGTAGTCCCACGATCCTTGGTGACCATCACGAGCCATCTAGGCTCTCGTTGGAGGTAGGAAGCCTTCTTTAGCTACTGCCTAGGCATCATGGGGACCACCACGAGCCATGGTTCCCTTCATGACTCGTGTGTACACTTGTGGAGGGTGCCAAGGCCCAATTCTCTAGTTCATGCTTAGCCCCTAGCTTAGTCTACTAGATTCTGAGGTGTTACATTATCTCCCCCTTGGGAGCATTTATCCTCGAATGGCATTCTAGGCACCTCTTAAAGGAAACTACACAAGACTAGCAGCCCATCATGCATGCAACTCATCTAAATACACATAACCAAAGGAAGAAACATCAACTCCAAGCTAAACATACTAAATGCAACAAAAGGAAGTAGGAACTACATCTAACAACCCATTATGCACGTAATCTCATAACTTATCATACTCATAGGAGGAACTACCTTCTCCAAACTAAATTATGCTCAACATACACTCATGGAGCTCATATGCAATTTACGCTTAAAAAGATTCACTTAAGGAGGAATCTCTCAATTCAGATCTATGGCATGCTCGTATACTCATCTCATGAAGTCTATAGGCAACTCATACTAAATGCACTACAACATGAGGAAAATCAATCAAAAAAACACATTTTCTTTCAAAAAACAAATTTTCATGAACATGCATCACATAAGGAAATCATGGAAATATCTAAAACACACATAACTTCACATAAAGTACAAACCATGAGGAACTCATCATTAAAAATCTAAAGGAGGAATGGAAGGAAAAAAGATGAGGAAATCGGGTCATCTCATTGGCCCTCGGTCTCCCAAGTAGAACCCTCACCTAAAACCCACACTAAAGGTCACTCCTTAATACTTTCATTGAAGCAACTTCCTTGTTCTTCTATTTCTTAACTTGCCGGTCTAATATCCCTACCGGTATTTTTAAATTAGAAAAATTTGCATTAACTCCCCAACTCTTCTTAAGGGATTTAGGAATTTCGGATCCCCAAAACCCTTCTATATCTAAGAGATATGGAAAATCGGAATACACCGGTACCACTCATAAGCAACTCTATTTCACAAGCAACATTACCAACTCCACCAAAGATCTCATATGAGCCTACAAAATCGGGACTAAACTTCCCAAACTCACTACACCTCTGAAGGTGAGAATTCCAAGACAACAACATCATAACCATCAATAACACTCAATGACCTTGCTATCTAAGCACATCATCTCCCCCTTGGGAGTAAATCTATACATACTCTTCTAATCGTTATTTCTTTCAATTCTAAGGTCGGAGTAACTCATCACTAAGTTTTCACATCCATCATACAAGATGATTCTAAACCATGGTCAATTACACCTCTACCCTTTTTAGAGGAGTCTACTTACTCAACACATCTAGGCATTACTTACACACCCTAATCATCAAACCTTTCAACTTACCCAAAACTAAAAATAGCCAAGTAGGGTTCTACAATCAATATCATAAAACAACAATGAAGCCCATTCATACTAAAGATAACATCAAGGTCTAGCATATCAAGTCCCAAAAGACAAGCAATACTGAAATCTAATGAAGCATAAAACACATATCGGAACCATTAGGAGGAACTTTCTTACCCTCTCTTCTCATAGCCTTTGCCTTTGGACAATCCCTCATTTTGTGACCACTTTCACCACAATTAAATTAACCTCTTTGCCGGCCAAACATCTACCCTCATGTCTCTTTCAATTCTACTAAGGTCGGATCAAGACAATTCCAGACCATTTCAACCCATATCATCTCCTTTGGTGGGATCTACCAACCAATCATATCTAGGTATTATCTAAACACCCAACTCAAAATTACCATACTTAAGATCAATCTTAAAAGATAAATAACTCTTTGAAGTTGGTCCACACCTAAACATATCTCCCCCACCTTAGCTAGGTGGTACATGTAACCCTCAAAGTCAACTTTGAGACAAAACATAATCAAAACTTATGGCATAAGTTTCCCCCCTTCCACTCTCGGATAGGCTCATTTGGGAACTAACAATTTGCCTATACGGGTTCTACAATCACATATAAGCATAACACTAATAGTACCAATCCATCCTAAGGATGACATCTAAATCTAACATATCAAGTCCTATCTAGTCACATATCCATAATTGGCATCACAACCAACATTTTCTCCCTCGATCCTTGTAGCATGAGCCCTACGAGTAGTCATATGCCGAAGACCATCGGATAAGGAGAAAGACCTTATAGAGTTAAACTCAATGGCAAGACTTAGAAAATGAAGAAATGAGATTTCCTAATCATCTAATAGCTTCCTATTCATAAATGTGGCACACTTCACACTTATGAACAAGACTCTACTAGACATGGTTTTGAGACAATCCTAGAATCATTCTAAATCTTGTACTCTGATACCAAGTTTGTCGCCACCCAAGGGTTCACCCTAGATGTAACATGGCGTACTTGGCCCTGAAGGGGTCTCATACAAGCCATTAGCATATCATAACATAAGATAATAGAAAAGAGCGGAAATTTAAAACTTTTTTCCATACGATCGAAGTCTTTCATAAAAGCAAGCGGAAGTCTATAACTCAGTGTCAAACTATCTAATACAACTTTGAATAACTACTGGTACATAGCCCATACAATAGTATAAAACATAAAGGAAAGACATAAAGGAAATTGTGGCTTTAGCCTTGATGCTATGAGGAGTCACCAAGTCTTCAACTCCTTGCACTTCTAGAAACCTATCTTCAAGAATGGAACTCAAAATCTTCGAACCCTACATTTGATGAGAATGTAGGCAAGAGTATGCTTTAGTACAAAAGTACTAAATATGATAGCTAGCATAACATCATAAGAACATATAAGAGGCATTAGTCAACATAAGACATCTACCATAATCATAAGAGACAATATCATAAGTCATGAACATAAGAGACATCTTCATAAGACATAGGCTATAAGCATAAGAGATAACAACATAGACATAGGCATAATTAATGCATCTAGTTTAACATAACATAAGAGAAACTCTACATAAGTCACCTCAAGGAAATATTGTGCAATACATGGATTAGACCCCCATAAGCCCACCCATGCTAAGCAAGTCACTTTATGTTCTCATTCATACTTACTATCTTTTGATCTCACCCTTAGCTTACTTATCAACGACAAGGGAATACTTAACTTTAGTCACCCATTCATTGGAAAGGCCTTTCAAGCTACAGCCCAACTAAGCATAGATTATAAGGATAATCATTACATAGATCATCATAACATAAAATGAACATACCATGAATACCCTCAAAGAATACTTATGCAATCCATGAATAAGATCCCATACTCTCACTCATACTAAGTAAAGCTTCTTATGTAACCATAGTTCATAATTCATATTCTTATTGTGGGAATAAGCCTTAACCGACATAGACCATGCGAGCTTAACATGGAATCCGATATCTACCCCACAGTGAAAATGGGTTTTTCTACTTGCCTAAGGTAGAACCATACTCTTAGATTAGGTGGATCCAATGGCTAAGTAACCTATGAGGGCACGTAGTTTATGGGATAAGGAGATTGCTACTATAAATCCAACCTCTACTAACGGGGGAGCTTCCATCTCGAGAGATTACCACTAAGAGACCCAACCTCTACTAACGGGAGATCCTCCATAGGAAACCTAACCTCTATTAACGGGAGAGCTTCCATCTCATATAAATATCCAATCGATGCTAAGCATAATTCCTATTGAGTTCATATTAAGTCTTGACTTAAGTTCATATTTATGGAAGAGTGTCTTGACACTCAATCCAACATAACTCGTACTATAGCTCATTAGATCATGCGTGAGAACTACCTTTCACCGTCCATGTTCTCATATAGATTCATTAGGTGAGACTAGTCTTCCAATCTTAGAATTATCATATTGTGAGGGAACTACTCACATCATATCATATTCATACCTAGGTGTGTATATGATAATAGCCTTTCAACAACACAACAACTAGATCATGAGCCTATTCACTTTACTCTCAAAGTGTTCATAAAGCATAGACATAATCTCATAGTAATACATAATTCTCATACTTTTCCTTCAAGGACCATAGATCATACTCAATCAACACATCTAGAATTACTATATTAGACATGGATGATAACATGATTCAAATGGTTCAATTACTATAAGCTTAATCTCATAATTCACCTCCTTGAGGTTCAAGACTTACTTTCAATGATCACACTTAGGGTTCAAACACTAGACATGGATATCATCCTAACTCTTGTGATTCTATCCATTTATGCATTCAAACATTCATGAGGTAGATTAGGTGGGTAAAGTCCTACCACAACTATTCTGTCTAATAGTCTACCATTATCAAGTCAACTTCTCTCTTAGGGCCTCATCATACATAATTCATCATATTAGCTTTACCTTCAAAACCATAGAAGTCAATATTCATAATTAAGAGTTTGTACTCTTAATGGTTTTACTTGTTAAAAGCATTCTATGAACCTATATTACAAGACATTCTAATCACATACTTATTTCTTAAGCAATTCTAACCATATCTCATCATAAAGGCTTAATCTTTATCATCACTAGTCATGATCCATCATGTATACTATGATCTAATTCAATTCATGTCTACTAGCTTTTATTCTTGAACAATTACTACTTATAACAACAATTCTAGAAGATCCTCTATAAATCCTCAATTTAACCTTTCATCGAATAAACCCACATAACTTCCATTTCATCAATTAGACTAGGGTTAGCCATGGAAAACATGTAATATCATCATAATAGCATAATTCAATACTAAATCAATCATAAATAAGTACTATCCACTCAATTGGAATCATACTCAACTTAACCCACAATTTTGGAAGGTACCCTAACTTGAATTGGGGATTTCATCTTCACAATTGGGGGAATTCTAGGGGACTCCATGGATGGAAGAATCCATGGATGAATAAGCCATCATACCCTGATTATAAATCCTAGCAAGCTTGAAACAATGGATTCTTGACTTGACCCTCTTCTTCTTCTTCTTCTTCTTCTTCTTCTTTGAGTTTTCTAGAGAGAGAATTTTTGGAGAGGATGAACTTTGGGAATTATTTTGGGTTTTGGAATAAATGACTTTCTTTGGTGAGTTTTGGAGTTAAAATGACTTATCTAGGGGTCCTAGGCTTGGGCAAAACGACATATCTTTGAGTTAAAACAATTGGGAAAAGACCCAAGAAGTTCCCTGACTGGAAACTGCTAAAATGGCATGAAGGACGCCTTCACGGATTGTCATCATCACCACGGCCCATCAAATGGTTCGTGAAGAATTTTTAGCCTGACAGTGCTTCAGTATTTTGGGCATAACTTTTTACTCCGAGATGGGAATTGGGCAAACTCGGTGGCATTGGAAAAAGGACTTCGAGTCATTTAATTCTGTAGTAGCCGACCTAGTATTTTTTGAGCTTAGATATAGGATCATTTGAAGTTGACCTTGCACTCTAAGTCTAATAAAAACCCTTCACGGACGACTTCACGGTCCATGTGGCGCTTCACGGATCGTTGTGATGCCCTTGGCCCTTGACCAGTAGCCTATCTTGCCACCCCTTAACCCCTAAGAATCTAACTCATAGCCATACCCCTCCCACGGCCTGTGGTGGACTTCACGAGCCGTCTAGTTGCTCGTGGGGAGGGTCCCTATTTTGGGTAGTCTTGTGAAGCTATTGCCTCACTACCACGAGTGGTCCCACGATCTGTGGTGACCATCACGAGCCGTCTAGGCTCTCATGGGAGGTAGACAGCCTTCTTTAGCTACCACCTAGGCATCATGGGCACCACCACGAGCCGTGGTGCCCTTCACGACTTGTGTGGGCACTCATGGAGGGTGCCAAGGCCCAATTCTCTAGTTCATGCCTAGCACTTAGCCCCTAGCTTAGTCTACTAGATTCTGAGGTGTTATAGTTATTTCAGCCTCTTTGCATGGTCATGGAACTCAGTTTAGTTAGATATTAGTTTCTAGTACTTAGTGGTAGGCATTGCAGTTCCTTCCCTCCATACTCATCTTGTTTAGTCTTCATTCGAGGACGAATGTTCCCAAGGGGGAGATATTGTAACACCTCAGGTCCAAGGAGATGAGACCTATGGTCGTGGTCCACGGTCCGTTGATGGACCCACGATCCGTAGATGGGTTCCGTTAATGCGGTCCAATATTTATCGGTCTTTGATCCCACCCACGGCTGACCTGTACAGTCTGTGGTTGGACCTATGGACTATAGGTTTGGACACTGGTGAGGATTGATAGTTATTTGGAAATAAATGGGTTTTGGGTCAGCTTCAAACGGTCATATCTTTTAGTACAAAATGAATTGAGTGGACCATGCCTATCAAATTAAAGATAATCAAATCCTCTTTCCAACGCCATCGAGTTTGATAAAATCCAAGCTCGGAGTAAAAAGCTATGGTTGTTTCAGTAGAGCCCTATTGGGCAGGGTCACAACCACGACCCAGTGGATGGGCAGTGGTTCAATAGACATTCCGTCAATCCCCTCGCGAGTGGCAATTCGTCAGCTTTAAGTCAGGGTATTTTTTGTGTTTTTCCTATATATTAGGCACTTAAACTACATTGTTTTATGACTAAACTACGTCGTTTTACTCAATCTAAGCCTAATAATCTAGTCAGACAATACCCAAAACCCTCATTCTCCTAAAATCACCCAACTTAGAGTGAAAACAAAAAAAAGAAGCGACCAACTCTCTCAAGAACAAGCAGAAGCATTCTTCAAGGTTCAGCCCATTTCTCCGTATATTTCGTCACCATGTATGTGGGATTTCACTAATGTGTTCCTTTCATCCACTAAGTCCCTAGAATTCAGTCAGTTCCTTCATTCTTCATATCTTGTTTAGACCTAGGGTTTATAAGACCTAGGAGATTCATGGTGAATTTTGTTTTTATAGTATCCTTAGTCAAATTAATATGTTTTCTTGGAAACTTTGCATAATTCCTTGTTTAAAACTCAGAACCCTAGTTTTTGTAAATTCTCTTAGTTCATGAATTATACTTGCTAGGTCAGTTAGACAGAAAATCATGCTTTAGATTTTGAATGTCACATTCTCAGTTAGCATGTAGTATTTTGAGCTACTCAATATTTAGTGCATCTTAGCTTCATGAACATTCAGTTGGGAGTAGACTTAGCAGTGAGTTGGACTAGAGTTCAGCGTACCCTCATAGTCCCAGAACTACGTGCCTGCATAGGATTATAAGTCCCCTCAGTTGGGTATCAGTTTTAGTGATCACGCCACAGTCATGTCTTTATACCCCTGGCAAGGTATATTGGGTCCTCTCGATGGGGAGTATACATCGGACTCCACGTTTAGCTCACGTGGTTTATGTCAGTTAATAGTAGCACCCACAATCAGACTCTTAGTGCATTGACTAGGTTTTTAGCATTTCCTTTAGTATTCAGTCAGCATGTTATCTTCATGATTAGTACTTGGTCATTGCATACAGTTATCTTTCAGTTATACTTCATGTCACGACCCGGGAGCACCCCCTAGTCGTAACCGGCGTACTCGACCTCGAAGAGGTCTAATACAAGCCTCTTAGCATTCATTCATCGCATAGACACTAAAACCATAAGGAATTTAAAACTTTCTTTACCAAGAAAAC
>JAJOOR010039459.1:0-13803 GCA_036250505.1 Solanum acaule | reverse complement strand
TGCTGACCTAATGACCTTTGTTAAATGAGATAGAGAATATTATATAGGGCTAGTTGAATTGTATAATTTATTTGGGCTTTTGTTTATTCCTAAAAATAACAAGTGGGCTCAAGTCAACAATGTAGCCCAAAGTCCACTAATTTTAAACATAAAATTGTGAGAAAGATTAAGAAAAATATATAAATTATATATTAATAAATATTTTTATGTATAAAATAAAATTTTAAAATTACATATATAATGTCGGGTTGGTTTGGTTTCGGCTTGGTTTTTTTAGTTAAAACCAAACCAACCCAAATATAGTCGGGGTATTTTTTTTTCAATACCAAATCAAGCCAAACCAAACCACTAGTCGGATTATTTTTTTTCGATTTGACTCGATTCGCGGTTTGATTCGGTTTGCGGTTCGGTTTTGTACACCCTAGTGTGTGGTTTTGGCAGTATAGATTAATGTTTGGTTGGGCAGAGATTATATTCTGTTTAGTCAATTTTCCAGTTTTTTTAAATATAAATTACTTACTTTAGAGAAATATTGAAATATTTGGACAGACATTTAAAAAGAAAATACCAAGTATTTTTGAACTTTGGCCAAACATAACAGTTGTCATATTAACATCGGTAAGATTATTTTTTTTAAAAAAATTACTTAATCAAATGTCATCCAATATTTTATTCTTTTAAAAAAGAACTTTCTAAAATAAGTAGATAAATTGAATGTCATCATCAAATTAACATTAATTAATAGAGTATTAGTTGCGGTGAACAGAGTTGGCATAGTTTCAGTTTGAGTAAAATTTAGATTTTTAAATTTTTTTAATTATGAATATGATTTTATTTGTTTGTGGAGTCTACATTTATATGATACAAAAAATTATTTTGATATGTTAATTTTTTTTAGAGAAAATAAATTTTTATTGAGTGATTTTTTTGATACAAAAGTCTAAGTTGAGTGATTTTTGTGATACAAATCAAAGTTTAATGACTTTGTTAGATAAATTCTCGTTGAGTGACTTTTTAAGATATTAACTCATTTTTTTGTGGTTGATAAAGTCACATGGAAACTATTTGATCTTAGTTGCCTCATTTTATCCTCAAATGACCATCACTTGTTTAGAAGGATAATTTTTCTATGTTATATATATATATATATATTATTTGACTTAAATGTTTGAGGTACTGATTAGTTTGTTAGATTTTATGTGAATGGAACAGTGTAACTTTGTACCCTACACGGATAATTGTGAGGGATGTTTGAGATGTAGTGGGATTTTATGGCTGTAGTAATACATTGTAATATAACAGAAGTAAAAAATGTAGCAATCAGTTCAGTTGTCAATGTAGTACAAGAGCTTAGCAGGCTCTCTATGCCATAATAATACAGCAATAAAAGGCTAAATAAATTGGCTGGGCAAGTACTGTCGGAATGGGGTATGAAGGTCCTTACGAAAGACGATTCAAATATAGAGCTGTCAAATGACCTGGCCCCAGCATGCTTATAGATTGAAAAGGTATAGTAAAAGATGGGCAATTTGTTGAATTTTGGTACATAAATCTTGTCGCAAAATTTGCCTGGTTCACAAGTTATGTTTGATAGGGCATAACTTTGTACAATTTGTTCACAAAGTTCTTTCAAATGGACAAAACTTCTCTTGTTCACAAGTGAACACACTTGGGTACAAATTATTCAAAATTCTAATTGGTATGTGGTGTTGAATTATTCACAAGTTTTTATAAGACTTTGTACCATCTATATTAATAAATTGTATGTTCACAAACTTTATTTTGGATACACATTAATTTGCATGTGTTGCTCAATTACTCACACTATTTGCCCTAATTATACAATTTATGGTCCAATTTTGATGTTCATTGAGCTTACGTATATCCCCATCCCAGACTACTAATGTGTACGTAGTATCGAAGACATATATAATTATTCAAAATATTCGATACTTCCTAGCTTTAATCTCTTCTCAAAGTCCTAAAAATTGACAAAAACATGAAATACTGTTTTCACTTAACCAAACTTAGAATTAAGACACAATAACCAATTGACAAAAAAAAGAAAATTAAATTTTATTACAAGGCAAATGTATATAGTTAAATAGAAATACATCAACTTTGAACAAGCTTGGATCATGGAATTGTGAGTGGATAGGTATTGATGGTATCAGCCCATGGTCCAATAAGAGCCTCACCCAAAATAGGCCTTATACATTCCATGACCACACTATTGCATTTAGGCCCAGTTCCCATTCCCAATTGCCATACTTTGTCACCTTCTTTCACTCTTTCCTTGCCCTCTAAGTAAGCTAATTCATACCACAATGAAGCTGATGACTGATTCCCAAACCTATGTAATGTCATCAATGCTGCCTCCATATCTGTATCTCCAAGCTTCAACCTCTTTGCAGTCTCTCTCACAACCGATTTCCCCGTTGCCGGGAAACAGAAATGTTGAAATGCTCTTCTGAAATTAGGAATGTAAATTTCTTTACTTCTTTTATACATCAATACAGATCTAACAAACCTTAGTTTCTCTATTAGGGGGAGAAATCTCCCCCCTAGAACGGGCATGTGGGTCCGGAGAGTATCTCCAGCGACTTGCAACACATCCCCGTTCAGCCTCACTCCAGTGATTCCACTGGAGTCCTCATCACGATAAGCAGAGTAATAACCCTTGTCATCAAATGCTCCTTGTGTCCTGAGTGTCCAAAGCAATTTATACTTAGCATGCCTTTTCGCCTCTTTCTTGTTACTCAACAAGATCGCGGCACCCCCAACGCGGAAAATGCAGTTTAAGATCATAAAAGGACGTTCTCTCCCAGGGTACCACCCTGTGGATAAGATCTCCGTGCTGAGAATGACCGCGTTGGTGTTGTCATGGGTGCACATAATGTTTCTAGCCATGTCCACAGCTAGTGAGTTAGCGCTACAACCCATCCCACTTATGGTGTAGCTCTTCACCCCTTCTTTCAAAGCGTATTTGTTAACAATAATGGAAGAAAGAGAAGGATTGGGGCAAAAGCCACTACAGTTAACAATAAGTATATCAATATCTTGAGGAGAAATGTTTGTTTTGGACAAGAGATTTTCAAAAACAGAAAAAAGGATCATATGAACTTCATTGATAGCTTCTTTATGACCAGATTTTGGAGGCATATAAAAAAGACCTGGTGGGAAATAAGTCTGCTCCCCCAAACCTGAAAGATGAAGAATCTTAGATATGAAAGAGACACTTTTATCATCAAAGAAATCAAGCATTCTTGCATGCTCAATGTAGGCTGTAAAAGGAACTCTCAAGCAGTTTGGTGGTTTAAAACATGTAAAATCAACAACATAAACAGGACATGTTTTTGAAATATACGCCAAGGAAATGAAGTATATAAGTAGAACAGAAAAAGGTACAATATGAAACATAGGTTGAAGATTTTGCAAAATAATACAACTCTCCATGGTAAAGAAAACCAAAAGAACCAACACTTTGAGTATCTCCATCAAACTTGAAGAAACTAATTGTTTCCATAAAAGCTTGTAGGAATCTAAAATTATTGGTTTTTTCTCCATGAGAAAAATTAAGGAATTGATGAAGACAAAGGACAATAATGTTTACTTTTTGCAAAGTAGAGTTGTTGATGTTTATGGCTTTCTGATGAAGTTATAAATGCTCATCTTATCACATTATTATTGATTTATTGGTCATACAAGTCAATACAGCGGAATTGATATTTGTAATTGTACGGTTGGCAGTTAAAAGACTTGAACAGTTGATTATTTTGAAAACACACAAACTCTTGCCTATTGGACATACCATATGCTACAAATCAAAATAATTCATACATATATTTACTCAAAAGATTGCCTATGGCATGACGATTTTGATGAGTCAATTGCCACGAGTTACTTCTCTTGATGATGAATGATCATTCAAGTTATAAAATCAAGTAAGATATTTTTATATTTTTTTGTGATAATACTAAAATAATTCAAGTATGTCTATATCTTTTATAACATATCTATTGAATACTGATTTTCATGATTAACAAACGCAGCGGATATGGTTATCTCCTATGGAAGGACCAGAACTTGCTAGATACACCTAATTCCAACAAATATAGGAGTTAATAAATATTTTGTATTTTCACATTACATGATTTAACAGCTGCCTCAAATAATAAAGAATCTTGATGGTCGATGACTCGATGTGGAGTTTAAAATTTTTTTAAAAAAGCGGATGAAGTAGGAAGCGCTCATTGTTCATGGAGCACTCGATCAATGGAAGGCTAAAAATCATAATTTGAGTTCAATGTATAGAAAAGCGTGTGACTTTTTTCATGTTTTATTTATTCTCTAGGTCTAGGAAAATTTATTTTCCTTCTATATTTATTCCTATTCATTTTTTTAATTGATCAAGAAGCATTATTATGAGGTATATTCATAAATGAACTGTTACTTTTGAGCTAGAGTTAGCTTGGAGTTTTAGTTACAATCAATTAGAGCTGATTGTATAGATTGTTAAGTGTCTTAGATTTAGGCCCTTATGTTATTCCTTCTTTAACCTAAAATTACTCATTGTTTTAGTGTAGTTTCGAGAAAGAAAGCATCGAGAAGGATCGTGATTTTATTCCTTGAGCAAGAAGGTTTATCAGGTAAGAAATTCATGTGTTACTTATTTTCACACCTTACAAGCTATGAGAGTTAGTCGAACTGGTACAAAGAACATGTTTTTTATACTTAAAGTTCAACAAAACAGGTATTTTTATAGGTAAAATACAATTGGTCAAAACACCACCTATTGAACTCATTTAAACCATCTTAAAAATAATCATTTTGAATAACTTGCCATGACTATATTGGATTGTTTGGTACCCATGATAAAGGGAAATGTTTCAAGGTTAAATTTGAAATAAAATTTTGTATTATGTTTTTTTGATAGTATTAATTTGTCTCAAGATAAATTTGTTCAAACATAATATAAATTTTATCTCAAATTTAATTTTGGATATCTATTTTGTCCCAACAAGCTTGGTGTGGAATAAATTAATTTAAAAATTATAATCTCATAACTATAATTCTGAAATAATTTAATCCGCAAACCAAATGAATCACACTATTCACGAGATTTCAATAAGAAAGCTGGCACATGAATCACCTATAAGGTGTGTTTGGTATGAAGGGAAAATTCTTCTCATGGAAAATGTGAAGAATAAATGAGTTTCTTATTTATTTTATAGTGTTTGGTAAGTAAATAAAATAATATCATTCAAGAGCTAGCAGATATATGTAATCTAACAACACTCTAAGATGGTGTGGAATGATTAAGGGGTAGAGGGCATTGAGTGGGTGAAGATGAGACAATGAATTCGAAACGTCGTTTATGGAACTTGTTTTTCCTATTTTCATTGGAAAATCTATTTTCCTCATTTTTAAGAAACTTATTTTACTAAAAAAAGATGTTTTACAAAATATTATGACCAATAAATATGAGAAAATTGGAAAACATTTCCTGTCCTCCCAAACTAATTTTGCCAAGGAAAAGCGAAACAACGGACTCCTTTCAATTATTTGGAAATGATGAATATGGTGGATAAGTTTTTTTGTATCGCATAACATATGCTTTCTCAAGTTCATTTATGTGTGCTTTAAGAAGAAAAAAAAATATGAGTAGTTAATTTTAGTAAATTATGGGCGAACTATAATTATTCTCTTTTAATACGTTCATCCCGTTAACTTCAATTCATCCAAAATAATATTATATAAAACATTAATGATAGTTCGCCTATTCTTTTTATTAACTCATATGCTCCATTTTCATACTCATTCAAGTATTAAGATAGAGTTTTTGGCTAAAAACATCTTTAAACTATACCATCAACTATATCCTTCAATTATTTTTCTTAACAAAAAACATCCTTCAAGTATTTAAAACTTAACAACTTCCATCCCTCTATTAAAATTTGTCAAACAATTAGCAAATTCCACACAAAAAATATGCAATTCATGCTATTCTCATAAAAGAAAATCTATAATTTTATTACTTGTTGGAAAAACCTTCCAAAAAATAATATTTTTTTTTCTTGTTTGCTGGTAAAAAAAACAATGTTAGGATGGTGTAAGTCTACGAGGAGACATGATTTGCTCTTCTCCTTTACCAACTGAATGGAGTTATTGGAGCTTAATTTTTACACCATCTTCACCTTATAAAGTCAAAATGTCGTTAGATCAATAATTTTTTGGGGAAAACTGATAGTTGAGGTAATCAAGATTCAACTAATTTTGATCTCTAGTACTCGAGTTTCGTTTTTCATTATTAGAAGTAAAAGTCTCTGATCGACACTATTTTTTGCAAATTCAATGAGAAGAAAACATTTCAACGGATAATTTTTTGATATCAAATCAAATGAAAAGTAAATAAAAATAATATTGCCAATTAAAAGGATGACAATGCAAAACATTGTTGCTAAAAAAATTCACAATATTTTATTTTAGATGTATGTAGAATGAACTAAATTGGTTTATTGAGGGTGATTTAGGGAGGTTTATTGAGAGTAGTGTGAACTTTACATATTTTTGTGAAGAATTTGTTAATTTTTGATAAATTTTAACAAAGGGTGAAAGTTGTCAAATTTTAAATAATTGAGGAATGTTTTCTGTTAAGAAAAATAATTTGAGGATGCAGTTTAAGTTGGGGATATAGTTTAAGGATGTTTTTGGCCAAAAACTCTATCAAGGTATTATCAAATTATTTTGTGAGTTTATTTTTATTTGAATATTTTTCTTGCTCACAAACTTTTTTTTAAAAAAAGGCCGGTTCAATAATAATTATTTTTATTATATTTAGATCAACAAACCTCACTACTGAATACTAATTTAATTATATAAATTACAATCATGAGTTTCATTTAAGTATTTTTTTTTATTTATATGATTTTTTCGTTAGATCTAAGAGCATCACTATATATAAAAAATAACAAAGATGTCACATTTTTAAAAAAAAAGTAAAATTATGTTTTTATTTATAATTTTTTAAGCATCATATAAATAAAAAATGATCAACTAATATGAAACGAAGAAAGTAAATGATTAACTAATGTTTAATTATTGTGAAGAAAAAGAGGAACACAAACATATCCTTAGAAGATTTGTATGCAAAGGTATTTAAAGCATTTGTCATTTTTCCATAATACGATGGGGGCATGAGTCTGACAATGTCATAACTATTACTGTAATTGTGTTGCTTCATCCATCATTACCTCAACTGTCCCCTTCCTATACCACCGTTTTTCAATTACTCCCTCTGTTTTTATTTATATGTCATTATTTTTTATTTTATGTACATTAAAAAGTTAAGTAAGCTTATTATTTTATTTTTATTTAAATTTTTTTAAGTCAATTTTCAATCAATAAATATGAATTAATTTATTTTAGTTAATTAATTTGATCAATGAACATGAATTATTCACTTTGTTTTCAAGGTTAATAACTCATAAGGGTAAAATAGAAAGAATATTGTAATTTATGCATTAATTTTATGAAATGACAAATATTATGAACCAATAATTATAGTAAAAATGATATATAAAAAAAAAAGGGATGAGTACATTTGAATAAATGCGCGCACAAATATTCACACACGGCTATAAAGGTGTCTTAATTTTCACTTGGTTCGATTTCCCATCTATGGTGTTGAGAATAACACAGAAAATAAGTAAAAATTGGAAACATTTTCTACTAGTTCAACATCATTAATTAAGGATGGAAGATTCAATTAAAAAAGATCTAGTCTTGAATTTGCTTAACCCCTAATTATAAACGTAGTACAAGATACTTTTTCTGTCCCTAATTACTTGTTCATTTTTCCTTTTTAGTTAACCCTAATTACTTGTCCATTTTGACAAATCAAGAAAGGATAAAAAAAAATTCTATTATATCCTCAATTTATTACTTTGAAAAATATAGAACTTCTTGAAAATCTTAAGTTTTTAATTCATTCACTTCATAATTAATATGGGTAAAATGGTAAACTCACTATATCAATTATTGTTTTCTTAATAGGTGTGTCAATTCAAAAGTGGACAAGTAATTAGGGATAGAGGGAGTAACTCTTATCTACGGTCTACAAGAATTTAAAATAATAGAAATAAAAAATAAATTAAAATGAAAAATAAAAATAGAAATAAAAAGTAATCAACTTGTAATTATGCCATGCAATTACCAGCAATTTACAATTCTTTCCTGAGAATTGGAGAGTGTAATTACCGCCGGCCAATTACACCAGTTACCTACTGATCAAATAATTATATAGCTAACCAAACACGTCAGACAATGTAATTACACCTAATTACATCAAATTCATTTATCAGTGACTTTTCAAACATGCCCTTAGTATCTTTTAATACTCTAAACTATCTAGATATTGACTATGTTAATCTAGTGTTATGCACTTATGCTTAATGCTAATTTATCGCATTTAAAAAAAATCTGATTTAAAAATTTAATAATGTAAGCAAGTAAACGGACTTATCATTATATAAGATTTAAATAATGATGCTCATATTGTTAGCTGCTAACTTGCTCTTCTGAGAAATAAAACATTTAGTACAATAGGGGAATGACAAAAGATATAATCATAAATTGATAAACATATTCATTTCAAAAGTATTATGCATTATAAAAGTATTTGTTATAAACGTAAATTCATAATACACCTTTATTATGCATGCATCTAAAATTATTTTATGTTATCTCTTCCACTGCACATGAAATTAGTTGCATATGCATTGTACTAAATTAGGTACATACCTAATATCCTTTTGATTTCTTTTATTTTTAAAATAAAAAAATCTTAAAATTAATAAAATCATCACAGGTTATCTTTGAAGATGGCCATATAGGAGGTCAAAATCAATTTATGAATAAAATATACGAATGAAACGCAACAGAATTCAATGTATTCTAACAATGATAAAATATACGACCAAAATAAATAATGATGAATACATAAAATGTCATAAAAATATATAAAACACAAGAGTAAAAGGAAAATATTGTGATAGTATTGAAGTTTGTCACTAATAAACAGAAATATAGCGTCGTACATATATACATTTTTTTTATTATTATATGGAAACATAAATATTTACGAGGAACTCCTTGGCATACTTCGAATTTCAATAATCAAATAATTTAATTTTGATCATAAATTCAAATATAACTATCACATTTCAATCCATCGGACCGTGAATACTTACTCTAACACTAGATAGGAGGACGTTTTCACCGATCAAAATCAGGCCATGCGAAAAATAAATAATCTATTACAAAAATCTCTTTAATACTTTTAAAATTTCATGAAAACATTAAACTTTAACGAAAATCTTTTACAAATGACCGAAGACCCTTCCAAAGAACTAATCTAAAGAGGTACAAGAGCTACTAAAAGAGTATATTTTATGCAAGAAAATAGGACACACCTTCCACAATAAGGAAAGGAAGATGGAAGTTGTTGGAGATCATCATCATCTTCACCTATGACATATCACTGATGAATTTCTGCAATCAGACTATGACAAGTGACATAGCAAGAGTAGTATCAGTACAAACAACACGTAATGATAGGCATTATCGATCGACCCGAACCTACCACATAATATAAAGTAGACATTCATAAAAAAACATGCAATGATAAGGTGCCACCACTCCAAGTCTTTATCCACCCGCTTTCACCATCCCAGATATAATACCCATAACTAGTACACTTTGATCTCAGCTTCCTACCTCATTATGCTGCCAACTCTATCATTAAAACATTCAACGTTACCCTTTTGCCATTGTAAGGCTTCCCAAGCCTACTTTTTATGTCACCCTAATATAAGATCATACCTTAACCTTTTTATCACATAGAGATTTCTCGAATAACAAGACCATTACCAACTCTGTTAACCAGTCTACTTTTTTTACTCACCCTACTATAGCGGCATGACCCAAAGTATATAGTCACATAAATAACATGTACTCCCTTTGTCCCAATTTATATGACTTACTTTCCTTTTTAGTCACTCCAAAAAAGAATGACACATTTTCATATTAAGTAACAATTTAACTTTAAAATGTTCATGTTATCCTTAATGAAATGATTTATAACCACACAAATTTCTATCATTCATTTTAGACTACAAGTTTTAAAAATCTTTCTTCATTTCTTAGACTTTGTGCCGAGTTAAAGTACCTCACATAAAATGAGACGGAGAGAGTATATATTATTAAAATATTAACAAATATGCAATCTAGTATTAGTATAAACTAAATGTTTAGAAATTGAAACTTTGACTAGTCTATTTTGATTTAAATGTATTTTATATGTAATTGAAGGAGTTGTTTGTACTTTCTATTGAATATATATTTCTACATGTATAATGTGTTAGTATTATACAATTGAGACTTAGCTAGCTTTTGGCCTCAAGTTCTCAAATATTCTTGGCGAATCATATTTGGGTGAAGTTTCACCATTGGCCCCAAATTTTCCCAAAAATATTTGACTATTTCAAAAAATATGATTTATACCCATAAGTTTTTAAAATTATTTAAAATACCCATAAATTTATATTATCATTTTATAATGAATATGTTTCGTTAAAAATAAACTTATAATATAATTGATAACAATCAACAATAACAAACTAACAATATAGGCAAGACAATACATTAATCACATACTCAAGACAAATTTTCTCAAAAATATTTGACTATTTCAAAAAATATGATTTATACCCACAAGTTCTAAAAATTATTTAAAATATACATAAATTTGTATTATCATTTTATAATAAATATGTTCCGTTAAAAAATAACCTTATAATATGATGGATAACAATAACAATAACAAAATAACAATATAGGCAAGACAATACATTAATCAGATACTCAAACTTGTCACTGATTCAATTACAATTATAATCCATTAAACACAAATCGTTCTTTTTCCTTAATTTTATCACTAAATTAGAGCTCCAACTTTTTCGGAGGAGGTAGTAACAAATATTAGTTGAAATTAATAAATAATGAGTATTCTTTTATAAAATATAAAAGTTTGGGGTAATTTTTGAATTTTTAAAAATTCCCAAATATTAGAACTTGATCCAAATACTAGTTTTTTTCTAGTATTTGAGAACTTGGTATACTTGACAAATATATTTGCCAAGTTATATGACCAAACACCACTTCTCAAGTTTTTCCCAAGTATTCTTGGGGCCAAACGGGCCCTTAGTATTATACAATTGAGACTTTTTTCTGAATTGTCGAAGTCATAATACTCTATTATTCGAGTATATATTAGTCGAAGTTGAACAAATCATTATTACCAATTTATCCATACCGCAAAATGTCAAAATCGAACTACAAAATACCAAATTAAATTAGTATGATAATAATGATTTTAAAAATCAAATACCAAAATACCGTATTAAAATTTTAAATTCCACATCATATCAAACCATGCCTAACCCTAGGCGTGTAGCCATTTTGAAGGTTCATATAATTGTTCAGATTTTGCCTTCGTATCGTCCCACTGTACTTTCATGATAAATGAATTTGAAAATGCTAACAAGGCAATAATTACTCTAGTCTCTATACTATATTTGATACAGCGAAAATTTTATAATTGACATTTATAGGATTAATAATTATAAGTTATAACATTAATCTTTAACTTTCAAGTTATAACAATAAATAATTACATGTTGTAACATTTTCACTTATTTAAAAAAAGGATTTAAAAAAGCAGTAAAAATCAATTAGTTTGAAAAAAAATTAAAAAAGGAACTTTGAGTAACAAACAATTTGAAAATATTAATGATAATTAAAGGAGGCATAAAAATAGGAAGTCATAACAAAATAGAATATTTGTTTTTTTTTTTTTATGTCAAAATAGTTATTTCAAACAGATTTATTTTTAAAATAATTTCAATAGTTTTTCTCTTCTCAATATTTTCTCTCTCTAATTTGTTCAAACAGTATTCTTAGTCATCACTCTCGTCTACTTCAAATTTATTTTTGTTCAATAATCATCATTTTCTTGTAATGAGCGGTTTCTTATCAGTATTAATAAAACATGGTGGTCGATGAGATCCTTCATGTTAGTGTTTTTTTTCAAAAAAATTTATGTAATTGATTGCAAAAAAACTAGGTTTTTTTTAATGTATATCATTGTTAGTTTTTGGTATGAAACATTTTTCCTTTTTTGGTATGTTTTTGATTAAAAAAATTACATAAAATTTGATGAAATTGGTATACTAGATATGTTAGACATGTATGAAATTTCATATTATTTTTTGTACTATTTGTGATTTTGGATACTGTTTATTTATAATAAATGACAATTACTAGTTCGAAATGGTATAATTGTTATATTCTTTTGGTATGAATCAATGATGAAATATGTATAGAAAGTGTGCAAAAAATTGGTATGAAATTTGTGAATTTGGTATGATTGAACTTTTTTTTGGCATTATATTTGTATGGATTTGGGCATAATAATGGAATAAATTTGATATATTGATTATTTAATAAATGACAATTACTGACAATTACTAGTTGAAATTGGTATAATTTTGGTATTCTTTTGTTATGAATGTTGTATGAATCAGTGATGACTTTTTACTTGAAATAGGTATATAAAATGTGGATATACCAAGTTATGTGTTGGAGCATATGGTGAGAGAGATTTATGGTTGAACAGTGAAGAAGAAGATGAATATGGTGAGAGAGGAATTTTTACAGTTTGAACGTGGGGGTGGGGTGGGGTGGGGGTGATAGCGTGAGAATTGGACAGAAACGTGGCGGGGGTGGATAGTTGACTTGTGACAGTAAAAAAGGTGTATTTGAAAAGTAAAAAATCCCTAAAAATGTGTATTAGATAATTATGATTGATTCTCTATTTTAATTTTATTTATATAACCTATTAATTAAATTATAAAATATTATTATAAAAAGACTAATTATTTAATAAAATTGAATTAATTAATTTTTAATAAAAAATGATATGTTATAACTCGCAATTAAAATTTTATAAGTAGTAATATTTAAAAAGTAAATTTAAAACCCATAATATTGTCTCTTAAATATATATGTGGGGTGATTATTCCTTTGATACATATATATACTTGATAAATTAGTAGACATGGACTAGAGATTATTTTCTCACACTTGTGGCCACAAACTAGCCATTGAAAGTGCAAGCAGATGCTTTTAGAGTGTTGGAATAGAGACATTATTAGAAGGGAGAAGGGTAGATTGGAAGAACATCTAAGAAGATACATTAATATTAATCGTTATTTCTAAAGGATTGTGCAAAGTATTACGGTGAACCCCACAAAATGATTCGATTTTGTCCCATTTCCATTGGCTCTTTCAAAATGTACCACTTCCCCCTTATCAATGCTAGAGCAGAAAGTGCAGTATCCCCAATCTAGTCATGTCTATAATAGAGTCTTCAACATAAGTTCTATTAACCTAATATCTTGTTTTATCCTTAAAATTAAAAAAGAAAGAAGTCCTTCACATAAGTACTAAAACCTCAGTGTTGTCTTTTTGGGAACCTAATAGTAGGGGTGTACAAAATCGAACCGAAAATCGAATCAAACCGCAAATCGAGTCAACCCGAAAAAAAAACCCGACTAGTGGTTTGGTTTGACTTGGTTTGGTTTTGAAAAAAAAAACCCGACTATATTTGGGTTGGTTTGGTTTTAACTAAAAAAAACCAACCCGAGACCAAACCAACCCGAATTTATATATATAATTTTAAAA
>JAJOOR010039458.1:0-14491 GCA_036250505.1 Solanum acaule | reverse complement strand
AAAAATGAGAGAAAACCTCTCTATTTATAGCCAACAAAGGGTAAAGGTCACAACCCTTTGGAAAGAAGACAACCTTTCAGAAAGGTCACAACACTTTGGAAAAGGCACAACCTTTCAAATGATCACAACCCTTTAGAAAGGACACAACCTTTCATAAAGGTCACAACCCTTCGGTTTAGTCACAACCCTTCAGGAGAGTCACAACCCTTCATTTCCTGTTCACACCTTTAAAACCCAACAGTTCTCCGGTAGTAAACTTATTTATTTGACTTTATTTATCTTGTTCAATAGGCCTAATATGTTTGCTTTTATGTAATGATTTTTTTTTACAATTTTCTTCATAAATTATTAACATGTTGATACTCATTTATGGATTCCAACTCTTTGTTTAGGTTCTTTTAAATATTTGGTTTGTTCGGTCCAATGAGTTTTAATTTGGTTATAAATTAAGTTAATCGATGGTTTACTGTAGTTGTTATTATTATTATATATATTTCAGTTTTGATGTCTTTTGTTGTTATTAGTAGTAGTATTGTTATGTATTTTTTTAAATTATTATAATCATTATTTGTTTTCGTTTTCATACATATTATGTTTGGTAATAGAGAAGTAGTTTATTTTTTTTATTACAATTGTTATATATATATTATTATATATTATACTATATATGTCTTGTTGTGTGTGTGTGTGTGTTTTTTTTTTGTTAGCCATTTCTATTCTATTAATTGAATTAATTATTTTTTTAGTTTATTGTTGCATGCTCTTCATTATTTCGTATTTGGAGTTTCTAGTTTTAGTTCGGCAAATTGCTATTGTTCAATTTTAGTTAGCTTGTTATTTTATTATTGTTTCCTTTTAACTTTTACCATTTGTTTTATTTAAATCATTACGAGTAAAATTGGCCAATGAAAAAAATTTCTCCGTCGATTTTGGAGGCCTCCCCATTTTAAAAGACGGGAATTTAGTTTATGTACATATTTTGTTTGTTAAAATTGACCGATGAAGAAAATACCGTTGATTTCCAAGTTCTCCTATGTTAATCAGACGTGTTTTATTTTAAGTTATTATTTAATTTCATTTATTTTTACTCATATTTATTTATTACTAACACTTTTACTAAGTGTCTTTATAGATACACGGAGTTGCTTCCCATTGAAGCTATTCAAATGAAGGTCGAACTATATTCTTTATTCATCATTTTGTATATATCAATGTTAGCCAAACCTTAGGTTATTTCTTACATTATTGTTTTATTTTATTA
Organism: Solanum acaule; assembly: GCA_036250505.1. NCBI lineage: Eukaryota > Viridiplantae > Streptophyta > Magnoliopsida > Solanales > Solanaceae > Solanum > Solanum acaule. Next base: position 13,230 of record JAJOOR010039458.1, on the reverse strand, counting down.
CTTGTGCATATCACATATTTATTATAATTGTATATTTGTTTTTATCTCCTCCTCAATTTGAAAAAATGAATTTAGTCGGGATGCACAGTTGTAGATTTCGAAGAATTCCTAACACCTTTCCTTTGGAATAATTTGAACCCCTTACCTAGAATCTATTGGTTTCGTAGACATTTTTTATAAAAGTTAATTAATTAATTGGTTTCCTAGTTTTTCCTAAAATTAGGTGGCGACTCCCTTTTAAAATTCTTTAAATTCTTTTAAATTGAGATGAGTCACCGCGACGTTGAGTCCTCTCGAAGGATGTCAATAGAATGGCGACTCCGCTAGGGATATAGAGGTTCTAACCATTCTGGGTTAATTTTTTTCAAATTGAGGAGACTATTCTTTTATAGTGTTATTTATTATATCTTGTATATTTTATTGATTATTTACATATTGTACTCATTATTTGTTGTACATTTTCGTTACATTCATGACATAATTTCGTCATTTGACATTTTTTATTTCTTACTTAAAGGACGATTATGCGGGCTGCAATCGTTCGTTATCCAAATTATTTATCGGGGTACCTTGGCGAATGTAGTTGGTCACTGGATAGTCAATGGTCGGTATCTTCCCCACCCCAAGTAGTCCGCTTGGGTCACCATTCCACTTTCAAATACAGCCCACTCTTAGTCATCTACCAGTAGGGCATTTATAGTGTGAACTCTTCGCCATTTCAAGTTATAAACTATTTGAACTACATTTGACCTGATTCCTGCCTCAATAGGATACGTAGGCGCCATAAGGGCTCGGTCATGTTCCCCGTAAGTTTTCCATTATTTCAAAATGGAAACTGGGGTAAAAAAATTTTGAGGTCTCCAAAAACTTTACAAAGGAGATAGTTGCTACAATATTGAATACCTTTGGTTGTTAAAGCTGTAACAGGGGTAAAATTTTTAAGGAATGCCCTCAAAAATTTCACCAAGGTTGTACTCAGACTCCAGACTTATCATGCATCATTCTAAGTTAGTTTGTACCTTTAGCATTAATTTTTTGTACATGATGTTATATTTATTATATATCTTCGACTTTATTTATCTTACATTCCATTAAAAAAATTGTTTTATTTGATATTTTTAAAGTTTGGGTTGTCCGCCTTTTAATGTGACTCATTTTTTACTTTTCATTTAATTAATAATTTTTTTAAAAATTTTGGGTGGTCTGCCCTTCAATGTGAATCACTAATTTCTTCATTCTTTTTTAAATTTTCTTTAAATAATAAAAAATATTTTTTGTTAAATTTGGGCTGCCCGCCCTTCAATGTGGCTCATTAGTTTTTCATTCCTATTATTTTTCTTTCAAAAAATCATTTGTTATTCAAAAAATATTTTGTATGACATATCTGAAGAAACTACGCAAACCTGATTCTCATCAATGAGATACATAGGTAGCCCTTCTAGGGTTCGATATTCTTTATTCAAAAGATTTTTTATTTTTAATTCTTTTAATGCTTATATTTTTAAAATCATTTTTTGATTTGGTTAGTGCCAACACAGTTCGAGTGTGCATGTGAAAAATAATTTGTACAATATAGAAGATTGACTTCTTGTTAAACCATAGATTCTTTTGGTACCTTTCATTCATACTTTTGTTACACTTGAAAATATTCTCTTGTATACATTCAAGATAAGAACAAAACAAGATTCATCGTTTCATGTGCATTGTGTGGTGAGTTTTGAGTTAAATTCAATTGTGTTGCATTGTTGATCAAGAACTTGGACTAAATGTTTGTTGAGGCGAAATTATGAGTAATGTTTGATTTGAAAAAAATGATCGTAGGTCTTCTTTTAGCCGTTTGTGCCTTTCAAAGCCTACCAAATGACATTAATTCTTAGCATGTCCCAACTTTGAGCCTTAAGCCTATTTTTTGGATAACCACATTTTTAGCCTATACCCCTTTCTCAGTACTTATATGCACTATTCCTCTTTTGACCTGACTTTCTTCAGTACACTGAAGACGTGCATGTTTCAAAAGAAGATTCAAAGTTCAAATTTGTCAAAGACAAAAGTAAACAAAGTCCCTAAAAGTCAAGAATAGAAAAATGACTTCAAAAGAAAAAAAAGAAGAGTTGAAAATTCCCCACAAGTTCAAACAAGCCAAGTTTCAACAAAAGAAGAAGTTTACTCCAAACAGTCAGGAGAAAATTCAAAAGATGATGAGATGGGGGAAAAGCTCAGACAAGAAAAGCTCCAAAATAAGTCAAAAAGTGCAGGGAGAAGGGACAATAAAGAGAATCAAACTCTTAAAGCGTAACAAATGTTGAAAGCACAAATTCAGTGCAATGCTCAAGAAATGATTAAGTCACTTCTATCTCAAATGACTACATACCCATCTCTAAGCTTACATTACAAGCCATTAACAAGCCCTACATGATTTCATTTCAAAAGTTCTCACATTAGTGGAGATTTACCTGAAGGTCAACCCTATGGTATCACAACTGAATGCGTTGAACATTTTTTCTGAGTGTGAGTGTGCTTTTCCAAATATTCCCAAATCAAAATACTTTAAATGTATGTAAATTTGGGCTTTCTTTGTAGTGAGGGCACTCGAAACATGATGTTAGGTCTAGTTCAAAGCCTTTGTTTGAACCAAGATGAACAAATCTTGTTGTTACTTAAGTACATTTGAGATACCACTTGAATCCATAGGAATTACCTCAAAGTCAATCTCAGTTGAAAGAGAAAGAATTGTGAATTTTTTTTTGTACAATACTATTGTTGGCTCTAACCAAATTAAAATATGTTTCATTGTTCATAAAATAAAAACAGGTCGAATCTCACTTTTCAATAATTGTCCATACCAATTTTGTGGACCGTTTCATTGTTGATATTTATCCAAGGGAGCTTTGTGGACCGTTTCATTGTTAATATTTGTCCAAACCAACTGTGTGGACCGTTTCATTGTTGATACTTGTCCAAAGTAACTTTGTGGACCGTTTCATAGTTAAAATTATATTTTTGGGTCGTCATATCAATCAAAATGATTTATTTTTAAAATTTGGGTCGTCATATCATTCAAAATGATATTTTCTTAAATTTTGGTAGTCATACCCTTTTAAATGACATCTTTTTAAATTTAGATCGCCATATCTTTCGAAATGACATTTAAAAAAAAATTAATTTGTTATCTCAAATAAAATGATGCTTTTGAAATTGGTTTGTCATGTCGTTCAATATGAAACTTTTTATTTTGTTATTCCATTTAAAATTGACATCTTTTTTATTCATGATGTTATGAAGTTTGAATTATTACATTGGCTAATACCTTGTTCATATGAGGCCATGTTAGCATAATTTATGTTATATTTGTTACTAACATTGTTATTGCAGATTTTGTGATACACCATTCATATTAAGTACAAGATTGGGTTGTCATATCCTTTCAAATGACATGATATATTCAAGTTAGGTCGTCCACCTTTCAAAGAGACATGTTGGGTTGTCACTTCATTCAAAGTGACATGTTATATTCAAGTTGAGTCATCCATCTTTCAAAGAGACACGTTGGGTATTCACCTCGTCCAAAGTGACATGTTATATTCAAGTTAGGGTCGTCCACCTTTAGAAGAGACACGTTGGGTTGTCACCTCGTTCAACGTGACATGTTATATTCAAGTTGGGTCGTCCACCTTTCAAAGAGACACGTTGGGTTGTCACCTCGTTCAAAGTGACATGTTGTATTCAAGTTGGGTCATCCGCCTTTCAAAGAGACACGTTGGGATGTCACTTCATTAAAAGTGACATGTTATATTCAAGTTGGTTCGTCCACCTTTCAAAGAGACACGCTGGGTTGTCATCTCGTTCAAAGTGACATGTTATATTCAAATTGGGTCGTCTGCCTTTCAAAGAGACATGTTGGGTTGTCTCCTCGTTCAAATTGACATGTTATATTCAAGTTGGGTCGTTCGCTTTTCGAAGAGATACGCTGGGCTGTCACCTTATTCAAAGTGAGAAGTTAAATTCAAGTTGGGTTGTCCACCTTTGAAAGAGACACGTTGGGTTATCACCTCGTTCAAAGTGGAATGTTATGTTCAAGTTGGGCCGTTTGCCTTCCAAAGAGACATGTTGGGTTGTCACCTCGTTCAAAGTGGCATGTTATGTTCAAGTTGGGTCATCCGCCTTTCAAAGAGATACGTTGGGTTGTCACCTTGTTCAAAGTGACATGTTATATTCAAGTTGGGTCGTCCGCCTTTCAAAGAGACACGATGGGTTGTCACCTCGTGCAAAGTGACATATTATATTCAAGTTGGGTCGTCCACCTTTCAAGAGACAAGTTAAGTCGTCACCTCGTTCAAAGTGACATGTTATATACAAGTTTGGTCGTTCGCCTTCTAAATAGACACGTTGGGTTGTCACCTCATTCAAAGTGACAGGTTATATTCAAGTTGGGTTGTCCGCCTTTCAAAGAGACACGTTGGGTTGTCACTTCGTTCAAAGTGACATGTTATATTCAAGTTGGGTAGTTCTCCTTTCAAAGAGACGTTGGGTTGTCACCTCGTTCAAAGTGTCATGTTATATTCAAACTAGGTCGTTCGCCTTTCAAAGAGACACGTTGGGTTGTCACCTCGGTCAAAGTGACATGTTATTCACATCATCCTCCTTTCAAAGAGGTACAATACCTTCATTGTAAATTTTGCAAGTAACATCGAAGGTATATGAATGTTTTCAGTTACAATCAATCTCTGCCTTTTGTTTATCATTTTCTGCCCCGTCGACGGACGTAGATTATTGCTCATAAGCTCTACTAACGTCTCATTTTGTTTTGTTCAAAGTTTATCAAACCAAATTTTGGTTCGTCAACTTTGTTTGACCAGGATATCTTTCATCAATCCTAATCAAATAAATGGGCAAGTTATTCACCCCAAATTTTGGTCTGATATTTCTAAAGCTAATACTTTTTAAGTATTTTATTTTTTAAATAGTTCAAAATACATGTCATTTTAATACAATTTGTTGATAATTATCCCTATTTTCAAAGTATTAGTATTTTTATCGATTTATTCTGTTTATATTATTTTGTCACAACCGGTTGAATAAGTTCAAATATTTGTTCATTTTTTATAAAATCATTATTTCTGTTAAATTGCTTTTTACATGTCATTGGTTACGTTCGTTACATTTTTTCATATTCATTTTATCTGTTACATTTGTTAATATTCATTTTGATATTTTGCACAATCCTGAAATTCATTTTGATATAGATAATATTTCATACACACATATTTTATTAACCGGTGGTTTTGGCCCATGGTTTTAAGATAGTGGTATTGTACTATTGGTAGATTTCAATTCTCTATTTAAAGAATAGTTTGTTCATTAGGTTAAGGGTTGTGAAATTTTTTTAGATTACGGTTGAGAATTTTCATATTTTTATTCATAATAGGATTTCATTTTCATTAACGTTCCGGCCACCACCACCCCAGATTCTGGCCATGATCCGGCAACCCCCAAAACCCTCTTCTTTTTCCCTTTTTTCCGGTGAAATAGTCACCGGAAACGACCCCATTTCCCCCTTCCTCCTTTCCAACAACCACCACCCAAAACCCCCACTGCCTCCCCTCTCTTCCACCACCAGATCGCTCACTCACAACCAGAAACTCCGGTGAACTCTCTTGAATCCGTTACTCCGAAAAACCCGAAACAAGATCCATTTCACATTTCCGGTGAAGCTCGAAGTTTGAATAACCAGATCCACCAAGCTCTACAACTCGAGCGAGCTCTTGAGAAACCAACAACACAACTAGGCGAGCATCAAGGTTCGAAAACAATGGCCAAAGCACTTAAACCAACTCCGACCGAATAGGTAGATTTTTTATTTGTCTTTGTGTTGCTATTTTGCATTGCTTTTTCTATTTCTGTTTCAGATCTGGCCGGAGGGGGTTCAAACTCCGGCCAATGTTCATTATTATTATTTTATGGGTGAACTCTTCCTTTTTTGATCTGTTCATTTTCTTAAGAATTACTAGCAGTTCTCCGGTATTAAGCTTATTTATTTGACTTTATTTATCTTGTTCAATAGGCCTAATATGTTTGCTGTTATGTAATGATTTTTTTTTTACAATTTTCTTCATTTATTATTAACATGTTGATACTCATTTATGGATTCCAACTCTTTGTTTAGGTTCTTTTAAAGATTTGGTTTGTTCTGTCAAATGAGTTTTAATTTGGTTATAAATTAAGTTAATCGATGGTTTGTTGTCGTTGTTACAATTATTATATATATTTCAGTTTTTATGTCTTTTGTTGTTATTAGTAGTAGTATTGTTATGTATTTTTTTATTTTTTTATTATTATTATTTGTTTTCGTTTTCATACATATTATGTTTGGTAATAGAGTAGTTTATTTTTTTTATTACAATTGTTATATATATTATTACATATTATACTATATATGTCTTGCTGTGTGTTGTTTTATTTTGTTGTTAGCCATTCCTATTATATTGATTGAATTAATTATTTGTTTTATTTTATTGTTGCATGCTCTTCATTATTTCATATTTGGAGTTTCTGGTTTTAGTTCGACAAATTGCTATTGATCAATTTTAGTTAGCTTATTATTTTATTATTGTTTTCTTTTCACTTTTACCATTAGTTTTATTTAAATCATTACGAGTAAAATTGGCCAATGAAAAAAGCTCTCTGTCAGTTTTGGAGGCCTCCCCATTTCAAAAGAAGGAAATTTAATTTATGTGCATATTTTGTTCGTTAAAATTGGCGGATGAAGAAATTACCGTCAATTTCCAAGGCCTCCTATGTTTATAAGACGGGTTTTATTTTACGTTATTAGTTAATTCATATATTTTTACTCATATTTATTTATTATAAACACTTTTACTAAGTGTTTTTACAGGTACACGGAGTTGCTTCCCATTAAAGCTATTCAAATGAAGGTCAACTATATTCTTTATTCATCATTTTGTATATATCGATATTAGCCAAACCTTAGGTTGTTTCTTACATTATTTTTTTATTTTATTACTTAGTATATCACATGTTTATTATAATTGTATATTTGTTTATATCTCCTTCTCAATTTGAAAAAATGAATTCAGTCGGGACCCACAATTGTGGATTTCGAAGGATGCCTAACACCTTTCTTTCGGAATAATTTCAACCCCTTATCTAGAATCTATTCGTTTCGTAGACATTTTTTTAAAAGTTAATTTATTTAATGGTTTCCTAGTGTTTTCTAAAATTAGGTGGCGACTCCCTTTTACCCCTTTTCCCTTTTAAAATTCTTTTAAATTGAATAATTATTTTTTGGTGAGTCACCGCGAAGTTGCGCCCTCTCAAAGGATGTCAACACTAACACTACTCTTGCTTTGCCTTTTTGGCATAGTTTGGATGCAAGGTCCGTGATGTTTCATTAGGTGAAGATGAAGAAAATCTCCAACAACTTCTATCTTTCCTTCCGGATGGTGGGAGCTATTGTTATACCCTGTAATCTTAGAATCTCTTGTGCTTGTTTAGACTTGATCCCTGGGGTGTTAATTAATTTATAAGTCTTAACTTGAAATTGATTACAAACTCTTATTTATAAAACCTGGAAATGTTATTTATCTCAGTTTTCTTTAATCTTCCGCATGTTTTAAAACATTGGGACTCGAGGGTTCACCTACTTGGGCTTTACAGTAGGTGCCCGCACAGCCCGGTGGGTTGGGTCGTGTTACTAATTTAACTTTAATATTTGTGTAATACACTTTTGACACAAGTTTAATTCATTTTGTAGTTTATTGGTTGATTTGTTACGGTTGGATTACTTGTTTGATTTATTATTGATACAACTCTTATTAAGTTTACAGATCAGAAAATGCTCATTCGATTGCTACATTTTGTTTTCATGTTTGATTCTTTTCTTCTTTAACATTAATATGTGTGTAATGCATTTTTAATTCAAGGTGCAGTTTATTATGTCTATTCATTTACTACAGAGATGACATCATATCTTCAAATATCACTTTCTCCTATGAATTCACCTTTAGATATGAGGAAGTATGGGCCACAAAGATGACATCATAACTTCGAATCTTCATTTATTCAAATCTTCAAACATTCATATCTTCATATCTTCAAATCTACATTTATACAAATACTCAAATCTTCAAATTTTCATCAAGTATGAACATAATTATTTATATAACCTTCATTAGAATGGAAATCGTCGACAACGCCAGAACAACATATAAAAAATTAAATGACTTCTCTTATAAATTAAGCAGCACCAATTCTTCGATTTCTGAAAATTTCTTTACTTTTCTATAGATCTTCAGCCATTGATAAAAGCTCTTTTTTTTATAGTATTGAAAGATCAATGCAGAGCATAGAGAGAGAAAAGGTGCAGGGAGAAAAAGAAAGAGAGAAAGAGCATAGAGAGAGAGGGTGCAGAGAGGAAAAGAAAGAGAAAAAGAGCATAGAGAGAGAGAAAGGGGGAGGGGGTGCAGGGAGGAAAAGAAAGAGCGAGAGATAGAAAGAAAGAGAAAAAGAACGCAAGAGAGAATGATTGATTTAATAAAATAAGTATACATATTGCTATATATTGCTATAAATGGTAATAATTAAAGAATATGTTTTAAAATAGTAATTATTAATTAAAAGGGACTCACCCAAATAATTTTTCCATTAATAAGACTACTTATATTAGCTAACCAGAGAGTTGAGGTTTGTACAAACATATACAATAAAATATTTCATCTATCACCACTTATATTTTGCTTTTTAATAATATAAACGAATGATATTCCATGTATTAACACTTCAACAATAATTGCACAAACTTGGAAATTTGAAAACTATATATGTAACACCTCGGATTCGAAAAGGATAGTGTTTGCAAATTTTGAAGAAATGTGGTTCCAGTTCCGACGGCTCCATCCACAGCCCGTGGAATGACCCACGGACCGTAAGTCAGGTCCGTGGATTGACTAGTCCATTTTCCAAAAATGTTGAGTTCCAGTACCTTATTGATGGTTCACTAGGATGGACTGTCATTCATTCCATGAGTCGTAGGTGGGGTCCGGAGGCGAGTCCCAGACTTAGAGAAAATTCAGGATAAAAAAGGGAGATCCACGATCGGGTTTAACGGACCGTCATTCATTCCAAGGTTAGTGGATGAGGTCCATCGATCGAGGCCTCAGATCCTAGCCTCTAATCTAAACGACGCCTTGAGAGGATGGTCCATGGGTTGACCAATGAACCATTGGTCTAGCCGTTGTTGGTGTCGGTAATTAAGTTTTTATGGGCTTTTGGGTCTTTTCCTAATTATTCTAGCCTAATACGATGTCGTTATACCCTTCACCAAAACCCCTATATAAGTGTTTAACCCAAAATTTCCCAAATTGAAATCATTCTTTCCAATTCACAAAGGAAGAACAAGTCTTCCTCTCAAATATTTCTCTCCAGAAGTTGAAGAAGAAATCTAGGGTTTGCAAGTCTAGTCTCCTAATTCTCCATTGAAGTTAACCAATTAGCATTGAGGTATGATAAATTTCTTCAATGGCCCCTTTCCTTCATGGAGTTCCCAAATTCTCCAATTTACAAAGTTATAATTCCCCAAATTGAGTTACAGTTTTCTTCCATGTCATGCGTTCTTTTAAATATTGATTTATTTGATGTTATTATGATCTATCAAGCATTAATTTATATAATTACTTGATTTTATGATGAATTTGTATGAACCCATGTCTAACCCATGATTTCAAGATATTGATGATTAAAAGTGGGTTTTGAACTATGAAAAATGAATTATGAAATCATGCATGTTCTTATGAAGTTGTGTACAATAAATGCACGTCTATGCTAAGATATATGAAGCATGCTAGATTAAATGTTTGAAATTGTGCAAATTGTGATAACTTGAGTTTTGTGAACTGATGTTGGGAGGAAAAGCCGTGACTGAGTTTGGTGCGAGGTTCTAGATAATCTACGATGTGATTCATAAACGGAATCTAGACGTACATCGTGACCAATTAATAATCATGTGAGTATGTAGGCGTATCATGGGGATGTGAATATTTGTTGTGTGGAAATTGCGGGAATAAACTTTGGGTGTACCCCGTTAGGTTGACCTGGGGGTAGACAATGGCTATCTTAGCTAAGGGGATTATCCTAAATGCGATGTTGAAGCCTGGGAAGCAATGGGAAATTTTAGAAAAACAAAAGGAACCTTGAAAATTTTGGCCTGGGTTCTGGTTTCATTTGAGCCACTGGAGCGGGATCATTCTCGCCAAGGCGGTGCCGCCAGGGTGAGAATTCTCCTGCCAAAGCAGGACAGGGCGAGGCAGAACATCAGCCCTATCTCCCTTGTTTTTCCTAGTCATCCAAATAGACCTCGAATTGTATGTAGATTAATTCCTACAATTCAATCGGTGCTCAACAATCGAATAATAGATTATAAAACCTAGCATGTAAATTATGGTTGTATAATACAACAAAAACCAACATCCATGTGCTGCAAAAAGTAAGGGAAAAGTGAAAAGATAAATAGTATTGTTCATTACAAGCCCAAAGAGGGCGAAAAACTAATCAAGATCCCTGGGACTGGGAGGTTTCATCATCAGAATCTAGGTCCTCCGGGGGTATCACGCCAAACTAGGCCTCATTCAGCATAGGGAACTTCGATAGCCTTATGGCTCGAGTTGCGGAACCTCTCTTCCAGGGGCAACACAAGAAAAAATGACCTTAATAGTTCTCCACATCTAGGCTATCAAACGATCCCTCACCAAACCCTTCCTCCTCTCTTGATGAAACTGGCGGTAGAGCAACTCAACCTCAAGAGCAGTACTGGGTGGAACTGGGGTAGGGTTAGCAAATGAACACCCCAAGCTCCTCTGTACAGCTGCCAGGTCCTCCTCCACCTGTGTACCTGAGAGTGGGGGCTGAGACCTACTGGGAAAAGTGTCGTCGCCTGCATTGTCTTCCTTTCCCTCATTATTCGCAGTCGCCTGAGTATTGCTGGCCCTATCCATCCTCCTCCTCTTGCTCCTAGAAGTAGAACCCTGCCTAATCAAATGAGGGTGGAAAGGGGAATCCATAAGGAGTACCTCATCGGTGTCTAAGAGGGGCATCCCTCCTGTTTGCACTATGCGGTCACCAGTCCAAGTAGGAAGAAGGCCTTTTTGTTGCCCCAATAGAACATCTTCCATTCTTAGATTATCTACACCCACACAGTTAGCTCGATGCCCTGCATAGCGCTCGCCACCACCAAGGCCCGAGAAAAGGTCATATCGGTGCGGTTGCCCGACGAGCGGATCCTCCTAGTAACCAAGTGTAGCCACCTCTTAGCATCCGGTGATCAGTCTGTGCTAGTAATTCCCTCTGTAGTGGCCCAGTAATCCTGGTCCCGTTTAGCAGGCTCGATCATAGTATCTCTCAACCAGCCCAGATCCATCTCCTTCAGCTTGACCTCGTATTTAGTGTTTGAGACCTCGGGCTCCTCGAGTGCCTCATTTATTGCAGTAGCATTCAGGGAGATGTCAAATCCTCAAATGCAGATGGTAGGATACGGATCATCCCAACGGACAGTAGGAAGAACATCATAGAACTCCCTCACCTATTCAGAACGTGTAACAGAGGGAGCCTCTGTCAAGGGATCCCATCCGAACTCCATCAACCGAGCATGGAAGACAGGTGCCCCCTTTTCTAGTTTTAGCATGTAGAAACCCCTCTCACAACAAAATTTTGTATTTTAGCTATCGTGATGGCTTTCCCAACTAACAGCATCAGGAAACCGGACGAAAGGTAGATTCTCCTCATTAAGACCTGCCATTTAGATAAGCTTACATGTTATGAAATATACACGTTAGAACTCCATGCGACTAGATACTAGCTGGGCTAAGGGAAATAAAATTTCTAAGCCTTATAAAGGGACCGAGGTTACTGTTTTCCAATTCCCGCCATAGTGGCCAAAATCCCGCCAGGGCGGGATGAAAGAGGCCGCCATAGTGGGATGAAGTCCACCAGAGCGTCCTTCATCTGAGACGAACACCAGGCGCGATCATGGCACCTTTTCATCCTAAAATCCCTGTTCTCTATAGAATTTCAGCAGGTCAGAGTATATTAACTACCCTAGAACCTAAATATGCAATTATATTGATGAAATAGCTCTTAAATGGTGCATAAATTGGAGTTTTACACCAAGAGGCTGTTCAACTTCCCCCACCCATTTTTGTACCAATTCGACCATATTTTAATGAAATCCTTATGCCCTGGATGTTGTGAAACGTTGGGGACGTATGGGGAGTGGCCATGCTACATTTTTCTATCAAACTAGCAACCTATGTTCAACTTTTGCAAAAACTACCCCAAAACATATTCTAATCAATCGTTTAATGTCATTCAAGCGTAGTTAAGTAAGTAATTAAGTAAAGAGAGTAAGGAACGATAACACTACCTTGATTTTGATGTCCCAAGAGAAGCATTTGGGAGAATTTTTCAAAAAGTGTGAGTAGAGAAGGAGGAAATAGGGAAACCATTCCCCTTTCCACCTTAAACTATTTTCGATCTCCCGCTAATACAGGAGATATCTCGCCAGAGCGGCCCCACCTCAGCGGGAGGCCTTCCGCTCTGGCGAGATCAAACTGTCTTAATGGGATGCGTTATTTTCTTTGAATGTTGACTTAATCCCCTTATCGGTCCTTTGAGTATAAAACCTTTGGGATGCAAATTTAAAATAGCCACCACCCGTCGTGATTCCGTAATGGACCAACTCGTTAGTCTTAAAATACTCTAAGATAGTGCGTGTAATGACCCCTCTGCTAGTCATTCGGGGATGAACGAGGGGTTAATTGATATCTATTGTAATGACCCGAGCCATCGTTATTTAGGAAAACAAAAACATTAGGAAAAAAACTAGGCCACCGTCCCACTAGAGCGGGACAAATACTATTAGGGCGGTGGCGCTCTAGCGGGGTAAGTCACCACCAAAGCGGGATAGGTGAAACAGAACTTAAATAACGCGAAGTATAATTTTCTCCTTGTTCCAAAAACACCTAAAAGATGAGTGAATGAAACGACCCCAAAATGCCCGAAAATGTGCTCCGAAAACACCTAAAATTATAATTTCCATATATCTCAAAATCCGTGCATCATTTCAGAAATTCGACTTCATATTCTTATTCAGGGGGTCAAATTGAGTGGGAAATGAGTCTAACCCGAATTTTAGAACAACCGTATCAAAATTCGAAAATCGCA
>JAJOOR010039457.1:0-16548 GCA_036250505.1 Solanum acaule | reverse complement strand
TTTGATGTAGTTTTAACATTTGTAAAGAAAGTATCTAAATTTGCATACCATAGACAAATGTAAACAAAATTTGGTAGTCTCAAAGGAAGAAAAGTCACTTCTTTAATCATAGGGTAACAAACACTTCATGAAACATCATAAACTATCACTTTTATTTGCATCTGCAGCAACATATTGGACCTGAAAATGCTTTATATAAAGATCCAAGGCTTCCGGAGCAACCTTCTTTAGACAAGAAGTAGCTTGTTGGGTGCATAAAGAAATACATCAAGAACCTAACACCCCAGTTAGATGCAGAATTAACAAGTGTCTCACGCTCGAATGTTAGCTGAGTGGAGGTAAAATTACTGGATGACGATTTTTTTCTCATCCATCCAAGGTACCAAGAGTTACTTGATACTTGTGATGGTGGAGTTAACATGTACACCCTTGTGGAATTAGGCAAGGCGCGTACAAGCTGGCGCGAACACCACAATTATAAATAGTAAGAAAACAAACATTGAAGCATGTTAGAATGAATGCGTCCACTAATGATCACTGACTAGGTCCCTCAACAGAATAATAGTGTGGAAAATAAATAACTCAAAGTAAATCAAGCACAAGGATTTTATGTGGAAACCCCCTTGCTCAAGGGAGGTGAAACCCACGACCTGTACTCACATGATTTCAACCCAAACTCCATTTCACTCAAAACGGAGCAAAGCTTCAGATTACAACTTCTTGTAACCTAGGAATTGAACTCTTAATCCCTTCCGTAGAGGATAGGTATCTCATTAGGATTGGTAAGGTAAGGCCTAGCCTCCCTTGCTTGTACTTATTTGTATTGAGAATTTTTTTTATGTTTATTATTAATAAAAAAACCACTTGACCACCGTCTAGTGGTATAAATTTTCTTTAAAAAAAACTCTTAATCCCTTCCCCCTCACTGTAGCAACTCTACTACAAAAGAAACTAATCAATAACTCAATTGTCCACTAAATCAACTAACTCTAGTTGATCTAGACTTCAAGAACCCAACAAGGCTAACTCTAGCCACCAACTCAGATCTCAAGGATAGGAGCATAAACAAGCAGCAACTCTACTGCACCCACATCAACTAACTCTAGTTGACACTCCTAGACAACTCTACCCAAGAGAACATCAAAACAGTGGTGTAAAGAGACTTGACTAAAACATAGATGATTCGACTAACTAACTCTAGTTAATCCGACTCAACCTAAAGACTTAGACAAGCAACCAAACTACTATCCTTTATAACTTAGGAGTAGATTTACAATATAAGATCACAAGATACAAAGCTCAAAATACAACAAACGACGCTTTAGCTTTGCATCATGTCCCTTGTTGAGTATGAGCAGTGTTCCTCCTTAAAGATGACTTTTTCTTTGTAAGCTTATGAATTTTCGGAATTCACAAACTTTGTTTGCCAAAACTTAGGTTGTGTCTTTGGAAAGAGACTGTTATCAAATGGACACAAACTCTTGAGACCAAGCCATTGGCTGAGCCTGCTGCTATGAAAAGACATGCACCAGTCACAGCAGAGTTGGCAGTTGTGGCAGCTTTTAGACAACCGTCTTTTCACGTATGCAGTCTTTCCTCGATCAGGTCCCTTGTTAGATCCAGAAATTTATTAAATTATCAAAACTTCAAATCAGCTCCAAAATAGCAAAGCAACAATCAAGTTCCTTCCATCTAAGCTCAACGATCTTCAATCCTTAAAGATTAAAGCGGTTTATCAATCGAATAGCCGCCCTTGGAGATAGTTAACTAATACTCAGGCTTGAGCCAATTTTTTTGTACATGCCATAGACATAGACAGATGAAAACAAAATCAGGGTAACAAACAATTCATGAGAATAAAAGCTTGTATTTGAATTCCATCAACCAATTACACCTAAAATTCCTTATAGAGACTTAGACCATATGTATAACAAGAAATGATCACAATGTTTCATCCATAAACCAAAACTTCATCACTGCATATAATGAACTCTTTTTAAAACATTTTATCGACTTTGTGAGGGAAAATTACGCAAAAAAAAGAAGAAGTTTTCTGAAAACTCCTAAAAAATAACTTATCACTAATTTTCACTTTATCCTCTCCTAATGCTAATAGAAAACATATACTCTATTTTTTTGAATACATTAATAAAAATAGAACTCCTAAAAAATGACTTAGTACTAATTTTCCTTTTTATCTTCTCCTAACACTAATAGAAAACGTATACTTTATTTTTTTGATGAATAAGTCATAAATAAAAAATGTGAAGGGTTTTAGACATAAATAGAAGGGGCGTCCAACTTTTAGGGGCTAAGTGTGAAGACGAATCCATCAATTCCTCAAGATATATTCATTGAAATATTGTCATGGCTTCCTGCTAAGTCTTTAATGCGTTTCAAGTGTGTTACCAAATTCTTTAATTCTCCTGTTTTCAAATCAAATTTTACGGATATACATAGATGTCGATGGAGTGATGAAGTTTGTGCAAGCCCGGGATTTGCATCAATGGAGTTATTTATAAGTTTGTTTTCCATAACGGATTTTCTATAGCTGCATTTGATGTTAAAACGGATTTTCTATAGAGGTGAAGGGTAAACTAGGAGTCTTGGTATATGAAAAAACAGCTAGATGGACATATCCACTTGTGGGTTTTAGGACAAACTCAGAAAAAAGATGAATGGGAGAGCCATACCATTCACGTCCCTTCAACATGGAAGGACATACAACCCGATGTCATATCATCCTGCACGTCCAGTGATGAAGAGATTCTATTCACCGTGAATGTAAAGTCGGGTATTTTCTGTTTGTGTTATGATATCACGAGACAGAGTTGGAGAACATTAGAAATCAAGGGACTTCCTAGAAAGTGCATCAAAGGCATTTGTAGTTATGTTGAAACGCTAGTTATGTAGAAATTAAGTCTCTTTCCATTTGAGAAATTTGCAATACTCATTTCCAAGGTTTAAACTAGAAGACATTTTGACTTATTCATTCTTTATTTTTTTATTATTATTTTGGAAACTATTTAATAGGTTTTGAGCCAGAAGAGAACAAGTACAAAGTGTTTTTTTTTGTAAAAGCTAAGTGGGTACAGACAACAATGGGTTTTAACTTTAGGCATAGATGAATCGTGGAGACAGACTCAAAGCATTCTCCCTTCTCTTCTATATGATAAGCCTAATGTTTGCATTAGTGGAGTTATCTATGAGTTTGATAGTGCTCACAAATCTGCTATTGCAGCAGTTGATGTTAAATCTGAAAATTTCGAAATTATTACATTGTGGAATGAATGTACATGGGTATACTATTACCACCTGATAGAAGTGAAGGGAAAATTAGCAGTAGTGGATTATCACATGGTAAACAACTCCTTCGACTTGTGGATTTTAGAGCATTCTCCAAAAAGAGAATGGAAGAAACATGTCATTCGATTTCCTTCAAAATGGAATTACAAAGTAACAGGACCTATATCATCCTGCATGTCTCGTGATGGAAAGATTGTACTCATCCGCAACTTTAACTCAAGTGCTTTATGCTGGTGCATGGTATGATCTCATTGCAATGAGAAAGAGAAGGAGACGGAGAAAATTAGAAATCAAGGGGCTTCCTAAGGAGACTGATATCTATGGCATTTATAGTTATGTGGAGACCTTACATAGTAGCATTTAGTATATATTACTCCCTCCGTTTCACAAAGAATGACCTCTTTTCCTTTTTAGTCAGTTTCAAAAAGAATGACCTCTTTCCATTTTTGGTAATATTTTAATTTCAGCTTTCCACGTGGCATGTTTAAAGCCACAAGATTGAAGGGCAATTTAGTACATTTGACATAACTTTAATTTAGGACCACAAAATTCAAAAGTCTTCTTTATTTTCTAAAACTTTGTGTCAAGTCAAACTAGATCACTCTTTGTGAAACGGAGGGAGTAAGATTTAAGAGTCTCATAGATGATACTATTTGATTGTGAGTTTTTAGCTTGTTCTGTTTTTTTGTCAAATATCTATACATCAATACGAATTACTACTGAAATTTAGCTGTCAACAACAACAACCAAGGGTATCATAAAACCTGAGCTTCGGGTTTGGCATATATGCATGATACAATTGAACTGATCTCCGTTTGTTTGTTCGTTCACTAGTCACGAGTCAAATTATTTGCTTTAGTCCCCACATGGAATGATATACCGTATATGGCCATATAATCCTGCACAGCACGTGTTGGTTAGGTCTTTAACCATTACAGTTTGTCCAACAAAATCGATCAGTATGTACCTCTGCTGCTAGCTAGCTTTCCCCTGTACTGGTAAAGATATTCAGAGTAGTTTCCGCGATATCATCCATCATGTCCCGCGATGGGAAGATTGTATTCATCTGCAAGTTTATAGTTATGTGGAGGCTTTATGAGGAGACCAGCATCCGTAGAATTTATAGTTATGTGGAGGCTTTAGATCGTAGCATTTAGTATATGTTAAGAGGCTTTAGATATCGTAGCATTAGTATAGGTTTTTTTTGTTGTCAAACACAACAGAGCTATAGTCGTGTGATTGATCTACTGCAGGAAGCGTACTACTTCATAAAGAACATTGAGACGGTTAAAAGTTCACTCCACCTGTTCTAGTTCAATTTGTTCATCGTGCTCCTATGTATATAGTTCTAGTGACAGAGAAAATATATCATATATCTCATCGATGCTGCAAAACTGAAATTTCTTTTATAGGAGTAGTTATAACTGAAATTCCACAAATAGAATCTAGTTCCGGCAATTCAGCAAACATTTTTGATTCCTAGTAAAGATATTTATATGGACTCGTTTTTAAAAGTATATAGGTACATAACATTTTATGAACTTTGTGAGTGAAAATTATGCAAAAAAAAAAAAGAAGAGGAAACACCAATAAAAAACACCAATAAACTTGAGGCGCGAACTATTGTTTGAAATATATACTTAAAAATAAAAAATAGTAAAAAAGTCTTAAAAAAAATGACTAATTACTAATTTTTCCTTTTTATCTCCTCCTAATTATATGAATAGACAACGTATACTATTTATTTATTTTTAAGGAAAATAAACGCCCTAATGTCATGAATAATGGTAGGGTTTTAGACATAAACTAAACGTCCAACTTTTAGGGCTAAGCGTGAAGATGAATCCATCAATTCCTCAAGATATAGTCATTGAAATATTTTCATGGCTTCCTGCTAAGTCTTTAATGCGTTTCAAGTGTGTTACCAAATTCTTTAATTCTCTTGTTTCCGAATCAGATTTTACGGATATCCATAGATGTCGATCTCTTACCCGTCCCGGTGGTACAAAATTCCTTTTGCACGGAAGGGAATTTTGTTACACGGCTGATCAGCAGAAGGAAGATGGAAAAAACTCTCCCTCAATTCTTCAAGTTGAGAGTTTTGGTGAACTCTCCTTTCATATCCATGTAGATTCTCGTTTCAATTGTCTTAACAATTTATTTTTAATTTGGGAATCATTACCTGTGCAACCTGCTACAATTTTAAACCCCAGTACAAGAGAAGTCAGATTTCTTCCCAACCTAAATGAAGATTTTTGTTTGTGTAGCTATTCATTAGGTTTTGAGCCCGAAGAAAAGAAATACAAAGTTTTTGCGACAACAACATATGTTGGAGAATGTTACACAAAAAACAGGGTTTTCACTTTAGGCATAGACGAGTCATGGAGAGAGACTAAAAGCATTCGCTCTCCTATTCTGTGCAAGACCGGGATTTACATCAATGGAGTTATCTATAGGTTTGTTTTCCATAGAGGACTAATTGCTATAGATGCATTTGATGTTAAAACTGAAAATTCTAAACTTATCGCATTGGGGAATGTCTCTCACGAGGGGAATAACGAGTTAATAGGGGAGAAGGGTAAACTAGGAGTCGTGGTATATGAAAAACGGCCACATGGACATATCCACTTGCAGGTTTTGGGACAAACTCAGAAAAAAGATGAATGGGAGAGCCACACCATTCACTTCCCTTCAACATGGAAGGACATACAACCCAAGGTCATATCACCCTGCACGTCCGGTGATGGAGAGATTGTATTCATCGTGAATTTAAAGTCGGGTATTTTATGTTTGTGTTATGATGTCACGAGACACAGTTGGAGAAAATTAGAAATTAAGGGGCTTCCTAAGAACCACGGCATCGAAGGCATTTTTAGTTATGTAGAAATAAGTCTCTTTCCATTTGAGATTCTTTGCAATTCATATGTTGTTGTTTTTTTCTTTTTTTGCATCTGGATATCAAGCTTAAAAGATTTTGGTGTAAAATTAGCATCTCAATAAAAGTATATGTTTAATTACAGATTATATTTTATTGTTCTGTTTTATTAATGTCAAATACCTCTGTACATCACACACATATGAGAACAGTGTGGCTAACTTCAGTGTCAACTACAACAACCAAGGGTATCGCAAACTCTGGGCTTTGGGTTTGGCATAATGCATTATATAATTGTTTGATTGTTCACTAGTAACGAGTCGAAGAAGTAAAATTTCTTCACTAGTAAATCTATAACTACAGATTCTTAATTATACAAAACTCTACTTTGTCGATCCTGATTTTTTACCTCTCTTTTTATAAACGAGAAATCCCCTAGGGCTGGTGGTGCACGTTTCAGCCAACTTGTAATGGTGTGGGAATGTGAGAGTTATACTATAGAGTTAATGGTAAAACATTATACCCAAATTATCTCTTTCTTTGATGTTGAGTTGGCCTACACGCCCCTGTTGTCGATTGTGAACAAGTATATGTCCTGAAAATTTTGACCGTGATAAATTTCATTTAGGAGTAACTATAACTGAAATCTCACAAATAGAATCTTATTCTGGCAATTTGTCAGAACAGTTTTGATTACTAGTAAAATATAGTTATATAGACTTCATTGATTTTTTAAAATAACCTGAGCAGGCAATTCTCATGGCTTCCAGTCAACTTCTCCAAATCAGATTTTAATCTCTTGTTTCCGAATCAGATATTAGTGGTATCCATAGATTCATCCCGGTGGAACAAAATTCTCAAATAATTCTCTCCATGACGAGAGATCTTTCTACACAGCTGAGCAAAGGATGATGGAAAAGTCTCTATCTCTGTTTTTCAAACTGAGAATTTTGATGGACTCTGCTGTTATTCAGATTCTTGGTTGGATAGCGTTAATGGTTTATTTTGCGTTTGGAAACCCTTATCTGCTGCAATTTTCAATCCCAGTACAAAAGAAGTAAAATGTCCTCCCGATCTAAATAAGGATTCTGTTAGCAATAACTATTCATTAGATTTTGAGCCTAAAGAAAAGAAGTACAAAGTTGTTTTGACTAACAAAGCGTGTTCGAGAAGGTTACACAAAACACTGGGTTTAGACTTTAGGCAGAGACGAGTCATGGAGAGAGATTCAGACCATTTCCCTTTATACTCTGTACTGTCGTCAGGGTGTTTGCCTATGAGATCCTAGCACTTCACTCTCTTGAATTATACTCCCTCCGTTTCACAAAGAATGACCTGGTTTGACTTGACACGAAATTTAAGTAAATAAAGAAGACTTTTGAATATTGTGGTCCTAAATTAAAGTTATGTCAAATGTACAAAATTGCCCTTAATTTTGTGGTCTTAAACATGCCACGTGGAAAGCAAAAAGTAAAATGTTACCAAAAAAGGAAAGAGGTCATTCATTTTGAAATTGACTAAAAAGGAAAGGAGGTCATTATTTGTGAAACAGAGGGAGTATATAGTAGTATTATATTTTTAATTTTTTTGTTAAATATAGATGTGTGAACCCACACTCGAAATATCTTATAATGCGACAATGATTGCGTGTACCTCTCACTGAAGTTAGAAATTTGAATTTTTTATCTATCTTATTTTATTTTTCTTTCTAAAATTGGATAACACCTCTCTAAGTGATTATTGATAGCACTTTTGGCGTTTTAATTAATTAAGCATTTCAATTTTGGACCTATAGTTTTAAAATTTTAACTGTTTTCAATTGATAAGAACCTAAATGTCAAACCGATTAGATCCACTTTTTCATAATAGTAAACCCATCATCCAAAATCATGGATACGTCTCTGACGGTAGAGGTATATGTGATCTACTTTTGTAATGGTAGGAATATCTATCAATCATTTTTGTAATGATAAGGGCGTATGTAAGCCAATTTCGTAACGAGAGTCTATTAGCTTTAAATAACAAAGTTGAATGATATATCAAACACTTTTTCCATATTTTAAATAGGGGAACTTTCGAATATAGCCACTGAAAAATATTTTTGATTACGTTCAATAGCTATATTTTGCTAATTACGATTCGTAGATACCTGTTATAAGGAAGAGAGTGGCGAGCGAGATTGGGAGAGAGAGGAGAGAGGCAAGCAAGAGAGGGCAGAGAGTGAGAGAAAGGTGAATTGTATATGTATATCGGTTATATAATTGTATATATGTAACTGGTATACATATGTATTTGTATATCTGGCAAGCGACAATGGGAGAGGGAGGAGAGAGGCGAGCGAGATTGGGAGAAGGAGGACAGAGGTGAGTGAGAGAGGGCAATAATTTGTATAATTCGCTGGTACGTTTGTATATTTTGCGTGTTTTTGTATAATTGAGTAATATAAAGTCTGGAATTATATTATATGCATTACATTATATAAATTATATTATACAAAATCCAAAAACTACATGTTTATACAAACTTTAAAAAGTTACACAAAAAAAATTTGAATGTATATGGTGATAAAACTGAAAAACCAAATAAAATCATCATCATATACAAATACAAACCATCGTATACAAATCAAACGAAGAATTGTTAGTTGCGAATTATACACACATGACTAATTATACAAATTCGAAGTCAGCCCACGTAATTAATGGTTATTGTTAGTCGCAAGTGATAATTATAACAAATTATAACTATGATGACTAATTAAATAGTATAAGTTTGTTTAATCACATAATTTTTCCTTTTAAATAAGGGTAGAGGTTAAGTTTTCTTTTAGATTAAAAAAAAAACCGACTTACTCAACATTTTTAAAGTAGGAAACATAAAAGTTGATGAACTTTTTGACAGAAAAATATGTGGTAAGACAATTTTAACCCCCAACCCACACCCTACTCTCACCCCACCCCCACCATGAAAAAAAAAAAAAAGTTCTCTGTTTTTTTTAGTTTCCTAGTTGTAGTTGTAGTCCTAGTCTAACTACAAAGAAACCAAAAGAAATAAAAAAGTATGGAGAGGCAAAAAGAGAGTTTCTGAAAACATTAAAAACTGTGGAGAAGATGAAGATGAAATTCTCAATTCCTGATGAAATATTGTTTGAAATATTCTCATGGCTTCCTGTTAAATGTTAATGCGTTTCAAGTGTGTTTCTGGATTATGTAATTCTCTGATATTCGAATCAGATTTTTTGAATATCCATAGATGTCGTGGTTCCAGTGGAACAAAGTTCTTACGGGATATCTTTTTATGCGGCTGATCTAAAGGAAGATGGAAATATCTCTGCCTCCCTTTTACTAACTAAGAGATTACCTGCATATTCTCGTATGAATTGTGCTAATGGTTTATTTTGCGTTTGGGAACCATCAACTGTGCGATCTGATGTGATTTTCAATCCCAGTACAAGAGAAGTTAGATTTCTTCCTCACCCAAATAATTGTGGAAACTATTTAATAGGTTTTGAGCCACAAGAGAACAAGTACAAAGTGTTTTTTCGGAAAAGCAGCTAAGTGGGTACATAAAACAATGGGTTTTAACTTTAGGCATAGATGAATCGTGGAGAGAGATTCGAAGCATTTGCCCTTATATTACAAATTGTAGGCCTAGTGTTTGCATTAACGGAGTTATCTATCAGTTTGTTAGTGCTCACACACGTGCTATAGCAGCATTTGATGTTAAATCTGAAAATTTCGAAATTATTGAATTGTGGAATGAATCTACCTGGCTGAACTATTGTACTCATCCGCAACTTTAACTTAAGTGTTTATGCTGGTGTTATGATCTCATTGCAACGAGAAAGAGTCTATAGCATCTATATATGTGGAGACGCGCATCTATAGCATTTATAGTTATGTGGAGACCTTAGATTAGCATTTAGTATATATGTTAAGAGTCTTATAGATGATACTATTTGATTGTGAGTTTTGGTTTATGGGATTTGTTAAATTTAAATAAATTCTTTATATTTTTAGCTTGTTTTGTCAAATATCTATACATCAATACGAAGGGTATCACAAAACCTGAGCTTCGGGTTTGGCATATATATATGCATGATACAATTGAACTGGTCTCCGTTTCTTTGTTCGTTCACTAGTCACGAGTCAAATTATTTGCTTTAGTCCCCACATGGAACGATATACCGTCTATGGCCATATCATCCTGCACAGCACGTGATGGTCACGTCACTCTGAGGATGCTGTTAAGTTTTTCGAGTAAATGTTGGTAGGCTACTTTTGTTAGTATTCTTTCTTGTTGAATGTTTATGGTTGTGTGGTTGATCTATTAGAGAGAACTGGGCAACTGCAGGAAGCATACGACTTCATGGAGCCATAGCTTAAGTCGCAACCAAATCATGCTGGACGATATGTGCAATTATGCTGGTGCAGAGAGGTGGGATCATGCTGCTGCAATGTTAAAGCTGACAACTACAGCAGCATTTATTTGCAAAGTTGTCGATGAAATCTTGACTCATCAATCAGTAGAGTTTTACAATATATCTGAGCTCTTTTTCTTTCATGTGATAAAGTAATACTATAACATGAAATTCCGGTGGATAATGGACCTATCTCTAGCCCTTCTCCACTTAAATACCAAAGCCCTTCTGTAGCAATAACATTGATCATAGTAAAACAAGATTCTCCCTCTGAGATCATAGTATCTTTCGCATGATACGTCTGTTGTGATTCAATGAAAACAGTGAAGATAGCAGACTACTGCAACTTTGGTCCATGATTATAAGGTCATATCGTTCCATATTGGGACTAAAGCAAATAATTTGAACAAACAAACAAATGAAGACCAGTTCAATTGTATCATGCATTATGCCAAACCGGAAGCCCAGGTTTTGCAATACCCTTGGTTGTTGTAGTCGACAGTGAGTTTAGCCACACTGTCCTCATATATGTATGCTGTACAGAGGCATTCGACATTAATAAACCAGAAAAATAAAATCATCCCCTGTAAATAAATAAATATTGGCATATACTTTTATTGAGATGTTAATTTTACACTAAAATCTTATAGGCTTGATATCCAGATGCAAAAAAAGAACATATGTATTGCAAACATTCTCAAATAGAAAGAGATTTAATTTCTACATAACTACAAATGCCTATGATGCAGTGATTCTTACGAAGCCCCTTAATTTCTAATTTTCTCCAACTCTATCTCATGACATCATGACACAAACATAAAGTACCAAACTTCAAATTCGTAATGAATAAGATCTCCCCATCATAAGATGTGCATGAGAATCTGACATCGGGTATGACTTCTTGTTGTATATTCTTCCATGTAGAAGGAAACTGAATGGTATAACTCTTCCATTCTTCTTCTTTTCGAGTTTGTTCTAAAACAAACAAGTAGATATATTCGTATGAGCATATTTAATAATCAATGACAGCTAGTTTACCCTTCGGCTCTATTAACTCGTAAGACCACCCATATTGAGAGACATCCCTCAATGCAATAAGTTCAGAATTTTCAGTTTTAACATCAAATGCAGCTATAGCAAGTCCTCTATGGGAAACAAACCTATAGATAACTCCATTGATGCAAATCCTGGGCTTGCAAAGAATAGTGGAGGGAATGTGTTTAGTCTCTCTCCATGACTCATCTATGCCTAAAGTGAAAACCCTGCTTTTTGTGTAACCTTGTCGAACATAAGTTGTTGTCGAAAGAACTTTGTACTTGTCTTCTTCTGGCTCAAAACCTAGTGAATAGTGACACCAAGAAAAACCTTCGAAACAAAACAAGAGTATATGTATGTTGTACCAGCAATAGTGTATGTATGTAGTAGCAAAACAAGTTAAGCTAGGGGAAAAGGTTGTAGACTACTGTGTTTAATGTCCATGAAGCGCGACTCCCGCACAGTTGGAAATATTTTCATGGATACAGCTGAAACGTGCACCACCACCAGCCTCGGGAATTACTCGATTATAAAAAGAAAAAGAAAATCTGAATTGAGAAAGCAGAGTTCTGTTAGTCATATTGTTGTCTATGCACAACATTAGCTTGAAAGTGTGAAGATGAATCCATCCATTCCCGAAGAAATGCTTATTGAAATATTCTCATGGCTTCCTGTTAAGTTTTTAATGCGTTTCAACTGTGGTAACAAATTCTTTAATTCTCTTATTTCCGAATCAAATTTTATCGATACCCATAGATGTCGATCCGTGACCCATCCTGGTGGAACAAAATTTGTTTTCCACGCAAGCGAATTTTATTACACCTCTGTTCAACAAAAAAGAACATGAAAAAAAACTCTGTTCAAATTCAGAGTTTTGATGCAATCCCCTTCAATATCCCTCATTTGAATTGGCCTCGTTTGAATTGCGTTAACGGTTTATTTTGTATTTGGGAAATATTATTTAATCAACCTACTGCAATTTTTTAACCCTAGTACAAGAGAAGTACAATTTCTTCCTAGCCTAAATGATGATTTTCTTCTTTGTTACTATTCGTTTAGTTTTGAGCTTGAAGAAAAGAAGTACAAAATTGTTGCGACAACAAATCATGTTCGAGAAAGTTACATAAAGCGCTGGGTTTTCACTTTAGGCATAGACAAATCATGGAGAGAGGTTAACAGTTCCCTTCATACCCGAGGTTTACATCAATGGAGTTATCTATAAGTTTGCTTTCCATAATGAATTTGCTATAGCTAGATTTGATGTTAAATCTGAAAAGTTCAAATTCATTGTATTAGGGAAAAACGCAACTCCCTGGTGCCATTACGAGTTAATAGAGGTGAAGGGTAAATTAGCAGCCATTCATCATAAAAAAGGCGCACATGAATATATCCACTTGCTTGTTTTAGAACAAACTCGAAAAGAAGATGAATGGAAGAGTCATATCATTCAGTTTCCTTCAACATGGGAGGACATACAACAAAAGGTCGTATTATCATGCAGGTTTACGTCTTGTGATGGGGATATTTTATTCACCGCGAATTTGAAGTCGGGTACTTTATGTTTCTGTTATGATGTCACGAGACAGAGTTGGAGAAAATTATAAATTAAGGGGCTTCCAAAGAACTACGGAATCCAAGGCATTTGTAGTTACGTAGAAAGACTGGTTATGTAGAAATTAAGTCTCTTTCCATTTGAGAATTTTTACAATTCATATGTTATTTTTATTGAATCATTTTGCAATTATTGGTTACAATATCCTAAATGTTGCACCTTTGTTGTTATTGGTACAAACATAGTTGAAGGAGCAGACACCAATACTGCAGGTCTTTAACCATTACAGTTTATCCAACAAAATCGATCAGTCCCTCTGCTGCTAGCTTTCCCCACAATGTACTGATAAAGATAATAAGGTATCATTAATCTCTTCATACTCTGCC
Organism: Solanum acaule; assembly: GCA_036250505.1. NCBI lineage: Eukaryota > Viridiplantae > Streptophyta > Magnoliopsida > Solanales > Solanaceae > Solanum > Solanum acaule. The sequence continues at coordinate 2,974 of JAJOOR010039457.1, read as the reverse complement.
TATCTCAATAACGTATATGATTATTGATTTGAAGAGCGTCTCGAGATTCAAGCAATTGTGGATGATACAAGTATACAACTAGTAAATATGTTCGAGAGGTGAATCCAGGATTTGAAGATTTCGGGTGCACCAATATTAGCTTAGCTCAAATATAAATTACCTTAGCTTAAATATAAGCTCTAAGATAAACTTAAAAAATAAAAACAAGACGTCGGATGTACCAATATTACATAAGCTCTAAGATAAACTTAATAAAATAGCGTTGTAGCTAGATTCGAACCCAGGTCTCGTGAGTGGTTCCTCTAGCTTGTACCAGCAACATAATGACAAACATATACTCTTCATGGGTGTACAATTAATTATATCCTAATCTATGACAGTTTCTCAAGATAGATATATACCTATACAATGATTTTTTCCAGTGGGTACGCCTCTGGGTTCGACACAATCAATACTACTTTTGAAGTAAAAAAATAATACAAAAATTTCTCATATCGAATTCAAAGTGGCATGCTATGAATGGACTAACTATGTCTATGATGTTTCATGAATTCTTTATAATTACACTCTGAACAATTGAAGGGATGTGGCAAATCTAGATGGATTGAAATAGACAAGATTCAGCTTACTCGATTCCATTACATGCATCAATGCAATCGATAAAATCAAAAGTTATGTAAATTGACAACCTCACCGGGAAGAGGTTGATTCTTGTCTATGTCATCCTCTCTTCAGATGTCTTGTTACTATTATACTGATTTCATTAAGACAGTAGATTATTCTGATTGGATTTCTCCATAATTTAGGACTGTTTCTACGTCTTATCTCGAAATAAAGAACTGTTACTATATTTTAATAACTCAACAATATCATCATACTTTATGTGGGCTCCGGACACCGGTGGGAAACCAAAAGAAAAAAAAGACATACCTAAGTCTAATTATTTTTCATTGCACTATCTTGTTCGAATATTTTAAATTATACCATCTTTAAAAAAGGTTAACAATTGTTCCTCGATAAAACATACTCACCTCCACTCCTCCCCTACGAACCCTAACCCTCATAACCAAATTTATGAAAATAGAGACAACGAATCATGTAATTATCAAATAGCTTTTATGTATTATATTTGTTTTCGCTACATTGTTCACTATTTAAAATTATTAGATTGATAATATTGATTTTATTAGCTTATAATTGACTTGGAGCATGTTTGGGTTGGTTTAAAAGTTGGTCAAACCTACTCTTAAGTCATTTTTAGTTTTTCTGAGTGTTTGACAAAATTAAAAATAACTTAAAATAAGTTTAAAATGACTTTAGAAATGTTAAAAACCAAAAGTAGAACACCCCTTACTTTTTATTTTTTGACTTAAAAGTCATTTAAGTTTTAACTTTTTATTTTTTGACTACAAAAGCTATTTTGTTAAGTCAATCCAAACGGGCTCTTAATATAATTATCAAGTGTTCTTCTAATGTTTCATTCTCATGATTTTGATGGAGAATTTTCGCATATAACTACTCAAAAATAGCAAAATTATGCTCCACAACTATAATTTGCTAATTACGATTCGTAGCTACATGTTAGAGGGAGGGGAGAGGAGAGCAAGGTTGGGAGAGGGAGAGAGCCGAGCGAGAGAGGACAAAGAGTGGAGAGAGGTGAATTTTATATGTATATCAGTCAAAATAATTGTATATATGTAACTGGTATACATATGTATATCTTGCAAGCAAGATTGGGAGATGGAGGAGAGAGGCAAGCGAAATTGGGAGAGGGAAGAGAGAGGAGAGTGAGAGAGGGCAGAGAGTGGAGAGAGACGAATTGTATATGTATATCTGTCAGATAAATTGTATATATGTAACTGGTGTACATATGTATTTGTATATCTGGTGAGCGAGATTGAGAGAGGGAGGAGAGAGGCGAGCGAGATTGGGAGAGGAAGGAGAGAGGCGAGCGAGAGATGGCAGAGAGTGGAGAGATACTAATTGTATTTGTATATCTGTCATATAATTATACATTTATAGATATATTTTGTATTTGATAATTTATATTTGTATATGTATAAAAGAGGAGAGAGGGAGGAAGAGAGGAGAGAGGCGACGTAAATACAGCTAAAATTAAGTAGTGAGCCGTAATTAATTCAAATTATAGCTATGTTAGTTAATTCACTAGTATATGTTTGCTTATCCGCATAATTTTCCTTTTAAAAAACTTTGAATTTTCATTTTATTGTTCACATCTCTTTAATTAAAAATTTGTGGTTACTAATATGTGTATTATAATGGTCATAAATAGTGTTATTTATGAAAATTCCCCTAATTATTTTTGTATAATTTACTAAAATCTCATAGTGTTAAGAGCTATTTACATTGTTTCCCTACTCTTTTTCAAATTACAAAAATCCCTTAAAATTTATGGATTCTGAATACGTCACTAGACTTCTGGATACATCACTCGACTTCCGAATACATCACTGGACATCCTAATACATATGTGAGGTATGTATCCGAGAGGAGAGGGATGTATCAGATAAGGGATAGGACATCCGGATACATTGGTGAGCGATGTATCAGAGATGCGAGGGATATGTATCCGAGAGGGAGATAGGAATTTATCAGCGAAAGGAGAATGATGCATCCGCGAGGGTATTTTTGAATATTTTTTAAATGGTAGAAAATTTTAGAGATTATGGTAAAATAAGATGTGTATTTAGAAAAAAAAATCCATTATTTTTTGTATAACTTACATAAATCTCATAGTGTAAAACCTAAATTACCTTCTATCCCTATTCTTTTTCTAAGTACACAAATTCCATATTTTTTTAGGCATTTCGGATACATAATTAAGGATCCAGATACATTATTGTTGATACATTATGTATCAATCAACACTTATTAAGGGGGAAAAAACTAAAAAATCAAATTAAGATCTCATAGTATCCATCTGTTGCATTAATTAAGGGGGGGGGGGGGGGGG
>JAJOOR010039456.1:0-20023 GCA_036250505.1 Solanum acaule | reverse complement strand
GGGTAGTGAGGTTGTAGGAGTGAGGAGTTATATAGTTTAATGGCTGTATGGATTATATAATATATATAATATAATATAATACAATAAAATAATATAATAAAATAAAATAAATTATTTAATTATTTTTTAAACTAACAAAAATTGAGTAGTTAATAGAGTAATAACTTATAATTAAGAAATACAAGCTTATTTATTAAATTAAAATTAAATTAAAACATGTATTTTTTGTTATTTTCAAATCTTTTAAAATAAACTTACTAAATAAGACAAAATTAAAATATCTAATTTAAATATAAAATAAATACTTAAGGAATAAAAAAAAATATAAAACTCTATGTTCGGTCAAAAATTACGTGTCTACAGATGTTTATGTTTTATTTGATCTGGGTGATACTTTGTTATTTGATACTCCTTATGTGGCCATGAGATTTGATATTGGTCCTGAGATTATTTCTAATTCATTTCATGTCTCTACTTCCGTTGGTGATTTACATTGTTGCAAAAAGGGTTTATAGAAATTTTCTTATTTATGTTTCTCATAGAGTCACTCAAGTTGATATTTTAGAGCTTGATATGTTAGATTTTGATGATATTCTTGGAATGAATTGGTTGCATGCATGTTATGATTCCATAGATTGTAGGACCCGATTGGTTACATTCAAGCATCCGAATGAACTTATTATTTCATGGGAAGGGTGAAATTATGTTCTTAAGGTCCAATTTATATCTTTCCTAAAGGCAAGGAAGATGATCTATGAGGGTTGCATTTATCATCTAGTTCAAGTTAGGGAACATATTCTGAAACCTCTACTGTTGAGTCCGTTTTGATTATAAATGAGTTTTCAGAAGTGTTTCCTGATGATCTTCCCGGTAATCCTCTCTAAAGGGGGATTGAATTCGGTATTAACTTCTCCCAGATACATAGTGTATATCTATTCCTCCTTACCGTGTGGTCCCAATAGAACTTAAGGAATTAAAAGATCAGTTGAAGGACTTATTGGATAAGGGATTCATTAGAACGAGTATCTTACCATGGGGTGCTCTAGTATTGTTTGTTCAAAAGAAGGATGATTTCCTCCAAATATGCATTGACTATCGACAATTGAATAAGGTCACCATAAAGAATAAGTATCCTATTCCAAGGATAGACGACTTGTTTGATCAACTCCAAGGAGTGATTTACTTCCCCAAGATTGACCTTTGATTGGGTTGTCACCAATTGAGGGTGAAAGAGAATGATATTCCGAGGACAACTTTTTGAATTTGGTTTTGTCATTATGAGTTTTTGGTGATGTCTTTTGGTTTGACTAATGCCTTAGCAGAGTTTATGGATTTGATGAACAGAGTCTTTATACAATATCTTGACTTATTTGTGATTGTATTTATTGATGATATTTTGATTTACTCACGGAGTGAGGATATGCATCTTGAGAATTTGAGGGTTGTGTTGAAAATTCTCAAGGAGCGTGAATTGTATGCTAAGTTTAGGAAATGTGATTTTTGGTTGATATTTGTTGCTTACCTTGGCCATATTAGCTCTAGTGAAGGTATTCAAATTGATCATAGGAAAATCGAGAAGGTTATGAATTGGCCTAGACCTTTTTTCTTCTTAAGATTCAAGGAGTTTCTTAGGTTTGGACGATTACTGTAGAAGGTTTGTGGAAGGATTTTTCACTATCACTTCACCTTTGACGACATTGACTCAAAAAAGTGAAATTTATATGGTCGGAAGCTTGTGAGAAGAGTTTTCAGAAGTTGAATGATAGGCTCACTTCTACCCCTATATTGACATTACCAGAAAGATTAGATGGTTTTGTGGTTTATTATGATGTTTCACGAATTGGTCTTGGTTGTGTTTTGATGCAACATGGGAAAGTTATCGACTATGCTTCAAGACAATTGAAGGTGGATGCAAATAATTATCCGACTCATGATTTGGAGTTAGCGATGGTAGTGTTTGCCTTAAAGATTTGGAGGCATTACTTGTATGGTGTTCATGTAGATGTGTTTACCGACCACAAGAGCTTGAAAGGATTTGAATATTTGCCAAAGGAGATATCCTGAGTTATTAAAGGATTACGTCATGAGTTTCCTGTATCATCCTAGTAAAGTTAATGTGGTGGTGGATGCTATTAGTCGACTATCGATGGGTAGTGTGGCTCATGTAGATGATGATAAAAAAGGGTTATTTGTGATGTTCATAGATTGGACCGATTGGGTGTTTGTTTGGTTGACTCTAATGAAGGTAGAGTAGTTGTTTGAAATGGTTCAATCGTCTTTTGTGTCGAATGTAAATGCTAAGCAAGATCTTGATCCGATTATGTTTGAGTTGGAGAAGTTGGTTTCTGAAAAAGCTATTAAGGATCTCTCCCAAGGGGCAGATGGTGTCATTTGATATCAAGGTTGGTGGTGTGCTCCGAATGTTGATGAGTTAAGAAATCAAATTTTGATAGAAGCTCATAGTTCTCAATATTCTATTCACCTAGGAGCCACCAAGATGTATCGTAATTTGTAGGAGGTCTATTGGTGGAATAAGATGAAGAAGGATATTTCAGAATTTGTGGCTAAATGTCTGAATTGTCAACAAGTGAAGGTTAAACATAAAAAAATGAGTGGTGTGGCTCAAAACATTAGTATTCCTATGTGGAAGTGGGAAGATTTGAATATGGACTTCATTACGGGTTTACCTCGCACTCATCGTTAGTTTGACTCGATTTGGGTTATTGTGGACCGAATGATGAAATTGACTCACTTCTTTCTCATTAAGACTTTATTTTCAGCTGAGGAGTATGCCAAGATTTATATTCAGGAAATGGTAAGATTCCATGGAGTTCCCTTATCCATTATCTCTGATCGTGGTAATTAGTTTACGCCTCAGTTTTCAAAGTCATTCCAGAAATGTCTAGGTACTCAAATGAAACTTAGCACATATTTTCATCCTCAGACCAATGGACAAGTGGAACGTACGAATCAAACTTTTGAAAATATGCTAAGATCTTATGTGACTGATTTCAAGGGTATTGAGATGATCATTTTCCTTTGATTGAATTTGCTTATAATAATAGCTATCATTCTAGCATTCAGATGTCACCATTTGAGGCTCTCTATGGTAAGAGGTGTATGTCTCCTATAGGTTGGTTTGAAGTTGGTGAGGTCGCTTTGTAAATCCTTAGTTTGTGCATGAGGCTATGGAAAATGTTTGACTTATTCGTGAAATGATGAAAATCGGCACAAAGTCGACAAAAGTCTTAAGCCGATGTCAGAAGAAGAGATCTTGATTTAATGTTGATGATTGTGTCTAATTGAAAATTTCACCCATGAAGGGTGTAATGGGATTTCAAAATAAAAGAAAGCTTAGTCCCCGTTATGTGGGCCCATCTAAGATTTTGAGACGTATTAGTAAGGTTGCTTATGAATTGGAGTTATCTAATGATTTGGCATCGGTACATCCAGTATTCCATGTCTCTTTGTGGAAGAAGTGTGTTGGAGATCTGACATCTATTGTGCTTTTAGAAGGTTTGGGAGTTAAATAACATCTTTCTTATGAAGAGGTTCCGGTTGAGATTCTAAACCGAAAAGTTTGGAAGTTGAAAAATAAAGAAGTTGCTTCTGTGAATGTTTTTTAGAGGAATCAATTATTTGAGGGTGCTACTTGGGAGACAGAAGCCGATATGATGTCCTGGTATCCTCATCTCTTTCCCTCCACTCCTATTCTAGCTTGAAGTATTAGTCCTCATGGTTCATTCTTTCGGATTCATGCATTATAGTCGTCCTCATCTTTCCACATGCATGCATGTTCATGAAAACTTGACTTGGGATGTTATGATTTGACTTGGAGTGATTCTTTATGTTTATGTGCATTTTTATGAAATTTGCATTCAGGTTGGTATGTTAGTTTCTCTCCTACTCTCTTCATGCTAACTTGAGTCTCATTCGAGGCCGAATGTTCCCAAGAGGGAGATATTGTAACACCTCAAAATTGGAAAGTTGAGATTTTGGCTCTGAGGCATGTTCCACGAGTCGTTTCTATGCATCGTAGGAAGTCCTACGAGTCATAGAAAGGGAGTTGTAGACTTGAAGATGAGTTTTTGGAATCTCAAGCTTCTGGAGTTTGACCTATGAGTAGCCAGGATGAGCCATAGGATGTTCGACGGGTCGTCGGATGGTTCCGTAGAAAGGTCTCACACTTGGTAGAATTCTTGACTGAAAGTTGAGAACTACGGAAGGGGTCTATGGACCATAGGAATTTAAATGGACCGTAGAAATATCTTGTGGAAAGTAAGATAAATTTGGGTTTCTAAAGTTGGTTCTGCGGTTGACCAGTACGGATCGTAGGTCCAAATCGAGGAGCCATCCGGTAGTTATTTTTTAAGGGTATTTGAGTCTTTTACTATGCCTTAAATGACTACACTATGCCATTTTACCCCTATTTCTAAGTCCTATAAATAACCTTGTACCCTAAAAATTCCCCATCTCTCATTCACTCAAAACCCCAAATCCCCTCCAAGGATTTCTTCAAAATTCTCTTTCAAGGTAAAAGGCGAAGAAGAAGTTAGGGTATCCAAATTAAGTCTCTTTTCCACTATTACTTTTGGGAATTGAATAACAAGGTGTGTAGGGTTTCACCAATGGGTTCTATTCACCGACTGAGCCCTAAAGATTTTCAATTCTCCAAGTTCAATTTCATCAATTTGATTGGGTTTTCATTCAATTCTTCATGTGTTCAAATGGTGTTGATTCAATTTTTTTATTTTGATCTTATCATTGTTGTTTTGACTTAATTACATGCTTTCCCATTGATTTCACATGAACCTATAAAATTTCTTTGATTTTGACTATGAACTCTTAAAGACACGAAATTATGAGGAAGCTATGAATCATGAATGATGATTTCATGAAAATTATGCATTATTTAAGGAATGGAATGTTTTATGATCTAGGTTGCTTTAAGATGAGCATCAATGAAATTGTGAAAGGTTTTCTCACATTAAGAAATAATGATTTGGTGAAAGGTTTTCTCACACATGGTTTAGGGAGCTACTCTATGATGATTTAAGCTTGGATTGGTAACTTAATTGTGCTTTTTCATGTACGATAATATGTTTATGTTTATGAATAATTCCTTTGGGATTTTACATAGCACCGAGAGGATATTGAGATGGAGGCTCTCCCGTTAGTAGAGGCTAGGTCTCTAGTAGCAATCTCTTTGTCCCTAACTACGTGCCCCCATAGGATTGTCTAAAGTGACATAGTTAGTGGATCTACCTAAGATACAAGTTATGGTATTTGCCTTGGCAAGAAAGGACATCTTTTTTCAGTGTAGGATCAAGACACTACATTCCACATTATAACTCACATGGTCTATGTCGGTCAATATTAATTATCCCACAAAATAAATTAAGTTGCTTTCAAAGGTTTTTATGAAGCTTTTTTTATGGTTTAAAATGAATTGACCATGTTCATCATTGATGATTATTCTTTAAAAGATTTAATAGTGTTTAGCTTGGTCATGCACATCATGTTTTCCCTTATGGCCCCCTTTAATCATGTTTTACGTTCTTATGCATGCCCCTCATACTTAGTACATTCCATGTACTAATGCATACTTCTTCCTACATTGTTTAACTAATCTAGGGTTCAATGCTTCTCTTCCTCCCGCTCGTGGCTAGTGTAACTTGAAGATTTGGTGTGTCCTCATGTTCCGAGTACCATGTCACCTTTACCTTGCTTTGTTATATTTTAGTCTTCAGATGTTGTACATGGTGTACAAGTTACGTCCCGACCACTCTTGATGTACTAAAATGTCTTGTCAAGACTATGATTAGACTTCTACTTTTATGTCAAACTCTTTGATATGAGACTTTTACCTTAAATGCTCGCATTTTCTATCATATTGTGTTGTTTTAATGTCAAGTGGCTTTTGTAGGGCCTGTCGAGGTCTTATACGTCATGTCACGTCTAGGTAATTTTTGGATCGTGACACTACCATTCCCAGAACAATCAAATCTACCCAAGTATCATACCCGACCAAAGAAACAAGATATGATAGATACACTGGATCCACCAATAAGGACTTACCCACTGGTGTAGAAACATGAATAGGCACAGGCATGCAATCAGACATCATATTAAGCCCAATAGAAAATAGGTAGACACATACGAGAAAGTAGACCCCAGATCAAGTAATACAAATGCAGGATAATGGCAAACTGAGATAATACTTGGAATTATTACTTCACAAATTTCGGCCTCAGGCCTCCTTGGAAAAGCATAACACTCTCCCTCTTGACTAGATGCAGCCTGAGTAGTACCCCCGACTCCACCTTGCGGAGCTGTAGCACCCCTTCAGAAGTCATGTCACCTCTGCCTGACTTGCCTTTTCTTTTACCCCTAGCCGAAGGTGGATCTCTAGTTGCTCAATCAGAACGTTGGGTCTTGAGTGAGTCTGCGAAGGACATTGTCGAATCAAATGACTTGGATCCGCACACCCATCACAAAACCTCAACATAGATAACTGCTACTAAGAACCAGTTAAGCTACCATGGTCTTCTCGGCCAGAACCATAAGATCCTCAGGTTGACTGCCCACTCACCACTATTGTCATAGATGAATGAACAGGCCCACAATGCTGAAAGGAGCTACTACCTATATGTGAACCCTTGCCTCCAGATGAGGCACTGGAATCCTATCCAGAAGAATGATCCCTCGTAGGATCCCCAAACTCCTCTAAGACTATCAACTCTGCCTCCTTGGTGGTACTCATAATGAACCGGAAAGAAGCCCCCTCTCTGGATGCTGTGAACACATAAGACCTGGTCCAGAAATTCAACCCTCTCACGAACTTGCAAACTCTCTCCTCCTCATCGAGAAGAATAGTCATGGCATGCTTGGAAAGCTCACAGAAATGAGCCTCATACTCACTAACGGTCAAAGTGACATGTCTCAAGTTCCCAAACCTCAGTGGACTCTCCTCCCTCACGCTCCAAGGAATGAAGTAGTCCTAGAAAGCACTAGAAAACACATCCCACTCCACCAGAGGAGATCCAATAGGTCTAGACCTCACAAAAGTCCTCCACCACTCTCTAACGAGTCAACGAAGCTGAAGTACAACAAAACTAACTCCACAAGTATCCACCAAACCTATAGCCTCAAGCATCTCATGGCACAAAGTCAAGAACTCATCAGCATCCTCACTCTTACCACCATAAAACTAGGATGGTTTCATCTTCTAAAACCTCTCATAACACTACTGATCAGCTGTCATTAGAATAACTTCAGTAGAAATTCGTGCACCTATAGTCGTTGTAGGAACCACTGGTGGCTGGCCTACCTAATCAAGGATAACCGAAGCCTGATGTTGCTGACCTGGGTCTACTCCCTTACCCTCATTTGAGAACCCTGTGGTGTACCTATCGCACCACCTTGAGAGAAGTTCTCTTATACACCCAGGATCCTCAACAAAGTATCCTGGAACAATGGAGTTGTAAACACAGGAGAAACCTAGTCCTGAGCAACCTCAACATGTGGCTTAGGAGAGACCTCTCTAAATTTGCCTCTGGCTGGTACCACTCCACGGGTACGACCCCCAGCTGATCCTACTCCACGAGAACGACCTCTAGCTTAGGCCCTACCTATACCCCTAGATGAGATCTTAACAACAACTTCGGCGATGGCCTCCCCTTTACCACTAAAAGCAGAAGCTCTGGTCCTCGGCATCTGCCAAAAAACAATCGACATCTCAGCACTAGTGAAGGTAACCATGCACAATAAGAGAGAATGAACAAAAGAAAGTTTCCTAATTTTCTTCATAGCCTCTCGAAGATAAGTATAGACGTCTATGTACCGATCCTTGAGATTCTACTTAGACTTGGCTTGTACACACATGAGACCTATGAACCTAGGGTTCTAATACCATTGTCACAACCCAAAAATGGACGTAATGGCACTTGTCTATTCCCGCTAAGACAAGTCAGCCTCAACCCAACGAAATGAAATAAAACGGAAAGATAAAGCAAGAACAAGATAAAGGCAAAAAACTTATTCATTCTATTAACACCCCAAGATCTGGTTGTCACATGTACAAGCCTCTAATACATAAAGTGCGGAAATGAAATAATTATATAGTCTCAATGTCTTTGTTTCTCACATAAAACAAAGCATAACATAAAGAAAAAAAAGGGTATGCCGAGATGACAAGCAGCTACCTCTGAATAATTCTTTGACAAGCCTCGAAATGTAGGAAAAGAAGAACGATACGAGTTTGGAACCTACACAAGTGAAGAATAAAGGAATGAGTACCAACCAAAACGGTATTCAACGAGCAACCTAATAAACAAGGCAAACTAACTAGAAATCGAATACTCCTTTCATCCCCAACCGAACCTTCTCAAACTACAACCTATATAGAAATCAACCGAACTTAAATAGGTTCACAATACACAGCTCACAAGGCTTAACCATACAATTTAATCATCACAAATCAAAATTCAATACGTATCAAGTACGTCAATCTCAAGTGACAAGTACATCAATCACAAACAACAAGTAGATCAATTACAAGTATTAAAGGCATTAAATCAAATAATGAACTCTTGCTGGAATTATTTTTCTTCGACATAATTGTCACTAGATGAAACCATTTTCCATTGGCTTTATATCGCAGAGTTAGCCGGAACCATTTTCCTTAGGCTCTATATCACATCACTAGCAGAACCATTTCCCTTTGGCTTTATATCATTTCACTAGCCAAAATTATTTTCCTTCAGCTTTATATCACATCACTAGCTGGAACCATTTCCCTTCAGCTTTATATCATTTCACTAGTCGGAACCATTTCCCTTCGGCTTTATATCACATAACTAGCCGAAACTATTTCCATTCATCTTTGTAACACATGTCTCATCATAGTGTTCAACAATCACATGCACACAAACAATTTCACACTATAAGAAAGAGACAACAATTCAAGAAATTCAAATCCACTTTCATGTCATCAAAATATTTCATCAATCAATCAAATAAGGGCCACAACAAGACAATTCGCAAATCATCAATATCAGCATGTTACCTTTTCATTAATACCTTTTTTATTCGTTAAGGTTAATCAAGTGGAAACAATTAGCCACTTCACCTCATTCTCATTACCCCCAACATACATACAATGAGAGAACTAGACAATTCTACTAGATTACAAGGTTTAAGCGATCACTTGTTAAGCAATAAATTAATCAACTCAAAGCTTGTATTTTTCCATTTCGAACAATGTCTGAAGCCTGAAGCCACACAAACTATACCAATCAAATTATTCACGCTAAATTTTTTGAAACAAAAATACTCACATCAAATACTTTGAAAAATAGGTCAATTAACACAAAACCCGATTTCAAAAAGGAGATTTGAATCCACAAATTGATACTTGAAAATGATAATCAAGGTTTTTGGAAATAATTGGTAAAAATAATTTCGAAAAAGGAATCAAATTCAGTTCACAGTCTCCATTGCAGTTTAGAACTTGAGTTCTTTAAAAACTTTGTCATTTATCAATCAGAATCTCAAGTTTTGATGTTCGAATCCATAAATAATCAAAGGTAAATGAAGTTTTAGGATAATAAAAGCTTACCCAAAAGATTTAGCACAAAAAAACTCTTCAAATATCGCTTCTAAGGGTTTACCAAGCTCAAAAATGGAAAATGGGCTTAAACCTTAAAATTTTCAGACATAAGCCCCTCTGTGATGTCGCAAGAGAAATCATGGGTTCGCAAATGCGAACCCCACTAAAATCTCAGTCATCGTGATCATGATTTGATCTTCATAGAAGTGAAGGCCATGATCGCGATGTCCCCATCACAAATGTGAGGGTCAGACCAAATGAACCCTTCGTGATTGATTAGGTCTTCGCTAAAGCGATCATCACAATTGCAAAACTTGCAACACCAGAAATACAACCAACACTCAAAACATCGAAAGGACACTTGGGATTTGTTTAGAATTTCGTACACATAAACCATATAAGAAAATCGATTATACTCGACGTTTCTGACTGAATAAAATCGTGAAACACGAATCTGAGGTCTCATTTACCCAACATCCATGAAAACCAGAAGAAACTAACATAATACCTAAAAAGGCTAAAAATAAACTCGAGGCCTCTCAAAAATCAACCAAGACCTCACCTAAGCCTAAAATCATCCCTCGAATTCAACAAAACTCTTGAAATTCTGATCCGAGCATATGAACCCCAAATGTTTACCAATGTCAATCCAAAGGCTAAAATCTTAATAATTTCTAACTTGAGACGGCAAATCCTCAAAAAGACTCTGAATACAAATCCAAAATCTCTCCTAGACCAAATTGCACATTTTGAGACGGATGGAATCGATGGAATCCCATTTCGATACTCGAAATTCCAAAAGACTCTGGAAACCACTTTTAAGCAACTTTATCCTTTCAAAACAAAAAAACTTAAAAAATTCTCAAATGTTTACACAAAGTTTGAAACCAAGTTTCAAAACTCGATTATAAAAGACTCAGGGCCGATATTCGGAGGGAAAAATAGTATTTTAACAAAAATGATCAATTGGGTCATTGCATTGTATCTTGAAGGAGACAAATAAAAATTATTCCATTGAATCGATGAAGATTATATCACAGTAAATTTGGATCTCCCTAAAGAGAGTGAGATACTAGCATCTTACCTAAATATTTACTTATTTATTTTGTTAATTTTACTATGAACAATAATTTAATCTATATTTACCGACAAGAGTGAATTTGAAGGAACAAATAACTAATGTTTATCTTGTATCTATATATGTATGTCACGCCCCGAGCCTACACCCTGGATGTGGCCGGTACTCGAGAACTATTGTTGGCCCCTGATTTCACGTATCAGTACACTTCTTCCAATTCTAAGTACCAACGATCGGTAGTCAGTAATATAACCCAACTAAGTGAGTTGGGGTCGAATCCCACAGGGAGTGGTATGTGCTTGAGAATCAAGAGCCAAGAATGAATATGTTCAAGTCAATCATAGGTAAAGACATTTACGGCTAAAAGCATAGTTCAAATTAAGTGTGACACAACTGTCAAATATGGGGGTTTTGATTATAATTATCAACTACAATAGCAGCAAATAACACGAATAAACAAGTATAGAGACGGGTTCTTGGGATGTGATTGGATTATGGGCTAAGGTGGACAAATGGGTGATTACAATTAATAGTAAATAGTTGTAAATCAGTGAATAAGCTAAACTTTAGTGGGGATAAACTTTCTCTCGAACAATTTACACTGAATCAAATTGGTTTCTCTCGAACACCAATAAGCAGCAATTAAGAACAACATATGCTTTAGTGCATTCACTCTCTCGAGCTGAATGTGTGGAAAAGGGTTTAGGATTCACTATCTCAAGTTGAACCTATGACAACCTAATACTCACAAATCATCAAATCAGTAATCTTGGTTTTACAACCTCTTTCTCGAGCAAGCCAAAAACACGAAGGTAGAGTTGCATTTGCAACTATAACCCTTTAAATTAGACCACAATTACTGATTGAAATCACTTTTAAACAACATTTAAACTATCAATTAACAATGCCCAGCAGCTAAATCAACCCATAATCACATAATCACACCCCAAGAATTGGGATTTTAGCTAGACATCATAAAAAGATAGAAATCGTTAACAAATTGTGTTTCCATCAACTGGGCAAGATTAATTTTGTCTTTACAAAGGTCAAAGTTGAAAAATCTTAGCGACCCACTTCCAATTTCTCAAAAAGAGAAATTTTCAAATCTTCAAACCTAAGAAAATATTGTCTCAATACTCTCAATTCTAAGCTCTCCAAAGTTGAAAACTGATTCTAATGATAGATAGATACAAAGATAGATACTAAACTAAATATTCAAAAAGGTATTTATAGTCGCCAAAAATATGCTGCGAAGGACCATTCAACACAGTTAATCGGGGTCGCCGATCCACTCGATTAAACTAGGCACACACATAAACAATTAAGATCAGAGAGCCCCAGCACACATCACTAAGATCAAATCATTTGCAAATGAGTTCAAAATGCTAAAAATGAAACTTGGGGTTTAGAAAACCAACCTTTGATGCTGATTTAAATAAGTTGAAATGCTAGGCGGCAAAGTAATCCACTCCGAACACATAATCAATGACTAAAATATGATAAAAGTGCAAGAAATATATAAATGTTGTGTGGGTGTGAGTTTGTGCAGATTAAAAGTGAGGAAAAGTGAAAGAGTTTGAAAGTTTAAACCTTTGGCTTTTAAAAAACTGTCCAGTTATCGCCCATTCGGCGACGTTAGTTTTGCTCGCTGACCCACTCGACGACACGTTGAGTGGCTACTTACCTCGTCGAGTTTTACAGGACCTCCAGTTATTATGGGGGTACAAACGGCGGACAAAGTCATGATCGCTGACTTGGTCGGCGATTCGCCAATCAGCTCCTGGATTTGCCGAGTTTTAAAGACTCCAATTTAAAAATTCATTGAGTCGAACGGCGGTCCAAGTCGGGCTTGCTGACCTCTTCGATGAAGCACCGATTGGACCTTTTGGTCGCCAATCTTCACTTTTCAAACACTTTCCTCACTTTAACCTGCACAATCAACACAATTATTTCAAACTTAAAAAGAAAGTAAATAAAAACTTGGGTTGGCTCCCAAGCAGCGCCTTAGTTAACGTCGCGGCACGATGCAAGTCCACACTCAAACCTCATTTTTGGGGTTGGCCATAGTATCACTAGGCAATCCCCTTTACTGGCTTGGGTTTAGATGAGATGAGATATGACCCATTTGGTTCTCCAACTGTTTGATTGAAATGGAATGGGAGGTAACAATTTGGCTAAGGGTCAACACATCTTCTTTCATTTCTTTCAAAGTTTTGTCTGACCCTTCAACTTTTTTGAGGATACGATAGAGCATATCCTCAGACCGGCCACCTTCCAAATCCTTTGGCTTTTGGCGCTCATGGGGAGGCACATACCTATCTTTCTCCCTATCCTTCCAATTGGGATTTTGATCCCTCCATTCACGATCACGATCCTACCAACCTTCATCCTTATTCCAACCTTGGTTACCACCCTGCCTCGGGTAGTTTGAACGATAACCACCACATTGGTTGGCTAGGAAATTCACCTCTTCCTTATATAAAGCCTTGAACTTGGCCTCATCCGGATTAACACACCCGACACCCACGGCATTGACACTTCGAGCACCAGCTCCCATGACATTTTATAAAAAATATCAAGTTGTGTCATGATCTTGGCCATGTTCTGGTCCCTCTTTTGGTCCTTCTCCATCTGCTCTTTGGTCAATTTGAATGTGAGAGGAGAAATATGATATTCACGGGTGTACCAATCCCGATTGATTGTAGTCAAGCCATCCATGAGCTGGGCTGCTATAGTATAAGGTTGTTGCATGAAATTTCCCAAAGAAAGTTGGTTAGCAACGCCCTTGTTTACCGAGTCAAGGCTTCGGTAAAAATACTGCAGCAAACCGTTGTCAGGCAAGCCATGGGTTGGGCATTGGAGCACCAACTTCTTGAATCGTAGCAAAGTCTCATGAATTGGCTCACCCTCCAACCGCTTAAAGCTCTGAATGATGTCCCAAAGAGTCATCATCTTCGAAGGAGGGAAAAATCACACTTGAAATGTGGTAAGCAGTTCCTCCCACAAAGTGATTGATTCACGTGGCAATTCAGCCAGCCACTTACATTCTTCTCCCATGAAAGAGAACGGGAACAACCTCAACCAGATCGACTCTTGAGATATATTCTTGAAGGAGAACGGCCCGCAAACATCCACAAAATTTCTAATGTGCTCATGGGGATCCTCATGAACCAAACCACCGAACAACCCCTTCAATTGCAAGAGCTGCAACATAGTACTTGTAATGTGAAACATTGCATTCCCTTCTGTCGGAGGCAAGGGAATGGAACCAATACCACCCATAAGATGGGGGTCATTAACATTAGGCTCATTGACATCATTGCGATTCCCGATGTCATCTTGGTGGTGCACTTGGCTACCATTGCTTCCATTTACACTCATACTTCCTGTTGCAAAGCACAAACAAGCAAAAAAAAACTAAAATTAAGTAAGTTCAACTATGACTAACAAGAACAAAATTCAACTTAACTAAATATTCTCAAGTAACACCACTCCCCGGCAGTGGCGCCATTTTGATTTCACGTATCAAGACACTTCTTCCAATTCTAGGTGCCAACATTCGTTAGTCAGTAATATAACTCAACTAAGTGAGTTGGGGTCGAATCCCATAGGGAGTGGTACGTGCTTGAGAATCAAGAGCCAAGAATGAATATGTTCAAGTCAATCATAGGTAAAGACATTTACGGATAAAAGCATAGTTCAAATTAAGGTTGACACAACTGTCAAATATGGGGGTTTTGATTATAACTATCAACTACAATAGTAGCAAATAACACGAATAAACAAGTATAGAGACGGGTTCTTGGGATGTGATTGGATTATGGGCTAAGGTGGACAAAAGGGTGATTGCAATTAATAGTAAATAGCTATAAATTAGTAAATAAGCTAGACTTTAGTGGGGATAAACTTTGTCTCGAACAATTTACCCCGAATCAAATTGATTTCTCTCGAATACCAATAAGCAGCAATTAAGAACAACCTACCCTTTAGTCCATTTACTCTCCCGAGCTGAATGTGTGGAAAAGGGTTCAGGATTCACTCTCTCGAGATGAACCCATAACAACCCATACCCACAGACCATCAAATCAGTAATCTTGGTTTTAAAACCTCTCTCTAGAGCAAGCCAAAAACACGAAGGTAGAGTTGAATTTGCAACTACACTCCTTTAAATTAGACCAGAATTGCTGATTGAAATTACCTTTAAACAACATTTAAACTATCAATTAACAATACCCAGCAGCTAAATCAACCCATAATCACATAATCACACCCCAAGAATTGGGGTTTTAGCTAGACATAAAAAAAAAATAGAAATCGTTACCAAATTGTGTTTCTATGAACCTGGTAAGATTAATTTCGTCTTTACAAAGGTCAAGGTTGAAAAATCTTAAGGACCACTTCACATTTCTGAAAAATGGAAATCTTCAAATCTTCAAAGCTAAGGAAATATTGTCTCAATACTCTCAGTTCTAAGTTCTCCAAATTTGAAACTTATTCTAATGATAGATAGATACTAAACTAAATATTCAAAAAGGTATTTATAGTCGCCAAAAATGTGCTGCAAAGGATCATTCGGCGCAGTTAGTTGGGTTCACCGATCCACTAGGCGATCCACCCTTTGGTCAATTCCATCGCCTTTTTGCTTTGTCCTTCAGCATCTTCAAGTTCTGTGACTTTGGGTGATATAGAACTGCATCGCGGAACCGTTCGGAGACACTCCGGCTGCTCCTTTCTATCATCAACTTGATTTTCTCCTTCAGGGCTTGGCACACTAGAAATTTAGGCGAGATCATGGCCATTCGGCGACTCGCCCAATGGGTTAGGTGATCATCATGCCTTGTTCCTTTTTTATCATTAGTGTCCATGCTTTGTTCCTCAATCCAAATACCTGAAATTCAAGGATTTACATCAGTTATTGGCATAAAATAAGCATTTGAGGACACTAAAACTATTAAAATAAAGCCTTAAATGAGTCCAAATCATGGACTCGTCAGCCCCCAAGTGAACTATTGGCCTGGTTGACTACTTAGCAGAAGACTTACTCAAGCAACATGGGACTCCAAGTGCATAATTAAACTCAAAATGTCTCAATAACAACTTAATTCATTGAATATCTGAAAATACTCAAATAAACATAAGAAATCATCTCAAGGTCTTAAAACATCAACAAGGAAAACATTAAGAAACTCATCAACTCTTAACCATCTAGGAAGCCTCTAGTACTAAGATAGATATCTGGATAGAACTCACGACAATCGAACAAAAGCAAAAAATAAATGTGAAGCCCTCTGAAAAACAAGGAGGCTCCCCAAAGCTAGCTGGAATGCAAGTGGTATCAACGAAGCGCCTGTTAATGACCCTAAGCACTTGTATCTTCATCAAAAATAAGATGCAGGTCGAATGTCGTCAATACATTTAATGTACGAGCATGTAAGGGAGAAGTTGAAAGCATAAATAACGAAAATGATAAGTCTGGAAGACATACTCACCTCAACTCAACTCCAATACAAAAGCAACAATGATATATGTAATAATTAAAACATTATAAAACAAGAGATAAGAACTCAACGTTGTATAAAAATACAATAAAATACTCTTATTAGGGAGATTCTCTAACCGAAAACCATTGATGAGTCCACAAATTGGACTCATTTAGGGAAATATTTTGATAGAATTAGTGTCCACAAATGCATATTTTGTATCAATATCTGATGAAAACCCTTAAGTTTCAGGTATTTGGAGTCATGGACACTACTTAGCAAAAAAGAACAAAGGCAACTGAAAAGAACGAAGAAATGAAGATGTGTGGATTGCCGAACCCATTCGGCAAATCGCCAAAAGATCTCAGTCTCGCCTTTTGTTCCAGTGTGCTGATCCCTGAAGGAAAGGATCAAATCGGCGGTGAAAAGGAGCAGTCAGCGTGTCGCCGAGTAGTTCCGCGAAGCAGTACTATGTTGCCTAATGATCCAAAACATGACGATGTTGAAAGCTAATGCAAGACGGCGATGAACTACACCAAAGGGATAATCTCCGAGTTAATCGGTGATTTTGACTAATGTCACCGAGTGATCCGCTGCAGCACTGATTTTGGAAAGCTATAAATACTCGTTGAGAGTTGTAGCTTAGTATCAGATTTTTATGACTAGATTTTTAATATAGAATTTTTAGCTTATATTTTTGAGTTCTAAGTTTGGAGAGGGTTTTGAAGAACTTGAAGATTCAAAGGGTTTCATCTCTAAGAATTTGGGCTTGGGTCTTTTGGATTCACTCCTAAAAGCATGCACCCAATGATTTAGTCTATCCTGTATTCCTATCACATCCCAAGAATCCCGTCTCCATATTAGTATCTTTCTTTATTTTCACTATTTTTGCTTACTTGTTACAAACCCCCATTGTTAATTGACACTTTTGTGTCACCCCTTTATTTAATATGTTTTTATTCGACAATGTTTTTAGCTATGACTAATTAGAACTTAATTTTATTTTTCTATTAATTTTCAAGTTGACTCCCTTGGGAATCGACCCCAACCTTTGGTTGGGTTATTATACTATTGTACGATTGTAGACACTTGCATTGGAAGTTGTGTCTTGATTACGCAAACATCAAAATGGCACCACTGCCGGGGAGTGGTGTTACTTCAAAGTTTTTAGTTTAATAACATTTCTGTTCCTATTAGTTATAGTTCTACTTACTTTATTTTTAGTTTTGGTTTCCTTGTGTTGATATTGTTAGGAATAAATTGAAGATGGATGATGGAAATTGCGGAAAATTGGCTGAGTTGGACCAAGAAGTCGAGAGGAACTTCACATTAGCCGCACTGGCGACTCAGTTGTATAATTTGGCCACCAAAATATCAAAGGTGGAAGTCCAGTGCAAGAGCCAAGAGAGGTACATACCCCCTCATGAGCGAAAATAGTCTAGAGACAGGGAGACCAATCGTGTCGAGGACACACTCCAAATCATTCTCCAAAAGCTCATCGAACAAGATCGAATGTTGGAAGAGATGAAGGAGAATATTGAAGTGTTGAATCAAATGATCGACTCTCATTCTAGATCGATTCAGCTGATCAGGACACTCATGAGTTATGCAGTGCCTCCACTTCACTCAAATGAATTATTGGGGTTACCTAATAATGCTAGGACCAACCCCACAAATGGAGAATGAATAAGGACTCGCGTCGTGCCACGACGTTAACTAAGGCGCTTCTTGGGAGGCAACCCAAGGTTTTAAATGCTTCTGTTTTCTTTTATAAATAATGGTGTGTTAGTGGTGCAGGTTTAAATGCTGAGAGTGTTTGGAAAATGCATATTGGCAAGTAAAAGGTCAGTCGGCGAATCGCCGAAATGGTCAGCGAGCCCGATAAAGACCATCATTTGGACCCTCACTTTGACTGAAGGTCCTGTAAAACTCGAAGAGCCAAGTGACCACTCGGTGTGTCACCGAGTGGATCGGCGAGTGCGACTAATGTCGCTAAATGGGCGCGATCTGGATGGTTTATAATGGCCAAAAGACTTAGAATTTGAAATTCTCCACTTTCCCTCATTTTTAAACTTCACAAACTCACACCAAGTTAGTATTTTCAATATTCCTGCTTTCCATTTAGTATTTTAGTTGTTGATTTGTGCTTGGAGTTGGATTTCTTTGTCGCTTAGCTTTTCAATTGCGTTTAATCGGCATAAAAGGTTAGTTTCTCAAACCCCGAGTTTATTTTGTCGAAGTTGTACTCAAATGTAGTGGAATTACTTTAATGATGTGTACTGGTCCTCTCTGGTAGGATTTGAATATTCATTTTCCTGTTAAGTTCGCACATTTTGCCCGTACTAAGTTAAATAGTTAATTCCTGAAGGTTGCACTTTGAATTTAATAAAAAATCGTGGGTTGTGCATGATTGTCAATGGGTCTAAGCCTAATTTGAACCGTGCAGATCTTAATTTTTTTTCGAGGGTTGCGGGGTTGAATTCGGGAAGTTGGATCAAAAGCAGGCACGTTGGGTCTTTTGGCAAGCTGGGTTGAGCTCGCCGAATTACTCAATGGTTAACCTTAAATCCCCATCTCGCCTTTAATTTAATGCCAAATACGATGTTGAATTCTGTAACTTTTGGCGAGAAGCTTTTGATCGCCAAAAGCATTCGGCGACTCCCCGAAATACCTCTGGTTCACCCTTTGTCTGCACCCTTGTATTCTCTATGCACTGCACTTGGCGAGCCGCCGAAGTAGTTGCGCGCTCCGCCAACTGGTTTAGCGAACTAATTTTGCAATTGAACTGTCTTGCTTTTGTTTGAATACTTTCTAACTTTTTCTTGAAGCTTTGCAGAAATGCTAGACCAAAAGTAGCTAGAAGAGATATCCCACGCCAACAAACAAGAGAAAAAAATTTCAGGAAAAATACAAAGGCAACAAATCCTCCCAAAATGCATAATGAGGGCAAGAATCCCACTGCTAGCAAGAGAACGAATCCCCAAGATCCCACTATTCCCTCGTGGAGACGTGGATTCTTCAAAGCTATCCACTCCTTTTTGGCAGCTCATGACTTGGACA
This sequence comes from Solanum acaule, assembly GCA_036250505.1. Taxonomy (NCBI): domain Eukaryota; kingdom Viridiplantae; phylum Streptophyta; class Magnoliopsida; order Solanales; family Solanaceae; genus Solanum; species Solanum acaule. Next base: position 795 of record JAJOOR010039456.1, on the reverse strand, counting down.
ATCTTAGTAAGTCAACTGCCGCTGAACCTTCTAAAGAGGATCCGGGGACTGTTATCAAATCTCAGACAGATGCACCGAGCACTGAGGCCCCGACAGATAAAGAGACTGAGTAGACAGGACCCTTCTTTACCTCCATCTCTGTCTTACATTATTTTACTTTTAGGATATTATGTTATTAGCATTTCAGGACAAACGCTTTTTATTTGTTGTGGGGTGAGGCTCACCTTTGTGCGCTATTGATGTTCATGTTTTATTTGTATTTGGGATGTTCTGTTTAAAAATTGTGTTTGATATACTGTTTATATGGATGTTTGAGCTTATGGCTCCTTTTATTTTAAAATTGCAAAGTGATTTTTGATCCTTTCAAAAAAATTTACCACTTCTTCTGTGTTGAATGTGGCTGTTCTTTTGCAAAATTTAAGTCTCGGTTCCGATCAATACCGATAACTTGAATAGTGCTCTCAATCGAGCAAACATGAATATACGGCTACGATGAGGCCAAATGTAGTTGCATAGACAATATGTGAACTCTTTGCATCTCGTTATGACTAGCCTAGTATCAAATTGAGTCTCTTGTGATGATCATTGCACACTAGCGAAAGTGTGGAGTTTTGTTTGACTGTAGTGTCAATGCCTAGTGTGATGAGCTTAGTTTGAACCATGCATGATAGATCCTAGAATTTGCCCCGTTGGTCCAATCGACTAAGTAAGGCTATCTCTTGATATGATCTTAGGCAACTTCGAAGAGTGTGAGCCAATTTGACATATACCTCTTTTGTGGCCTACCTTGTGAGT
>JAJOOR010039455.1:0-17372 GCA_036250505.1 Solanum acaule | reverse complement strand
CGATTTCCTATCAAGGTTATTGGTGAGTCCTCCATTCCGGGGATGTTGCTCATGATCTTTTGCTATGTATAAGACTTTTTCTTTTTAGTTATGTTTTGACTATGAGGGTGAGCCCGGTAGTTTGTCTTGGCCCCCGCTAAGTACCCATCGTTGAATTTACTTAGTGGGTGTTTGTTAGTTGCGAAGAATGGTGTTAATTTAATGTGGGTCTAAGTTGTTCTTGTATTTCGAGGTCGAATTGTGCTAAGTCGTGTATCAATTTTATTGTTGTGCACTTGCTTGAGAGATAGGTGAGGAACCAAGGTGGGAATCTTAGCGTCCTTAGTAGTGGGTTTCCTTGGTTTCAGCTCAAGAGACTGAAACAAGTGATTCATCCTTTGTATTCAGCTGGAGAGAGTGAATTTGATGTGGGTAAAGAGTTGGCCTCTTTCGATTGGTGTTGAAGTTCGAGAGACTTCAACATCAAAAAGGTAATTGTTCGAGAAAAAGTTACTTTATATATGGTTTGATCTACCCACAACAAATTATCCCATTATGTGCAGTAACGTTTATCCACTTTTTTGACATTCAATAATTGGATGATCAACTCCCCAAGGTTTACTTTAATATTTGATTGTTTTTGTTGAAGTGTAAATTTAGATTTGTAGTTAAAACCCGAAATTTGATATTAGAACATTAATTGTGCAAGAATTATTTGATTGAAGAGGTTATCATTGTACTTTTATTATTGAATTTGAAGGAAGTACTACTCCCTCTGGGATCAACCCCAACTCACGTAGTTGGGTTATTAAACTGACGAACTATCATTGGCATTTAGTATTGGATATAATGCCTTGATACGCCAATCAAAATGGCGCTGCTGCTGGGGAGTAGCGTTACTTAGAATTCTTCGATTGAAAATTTGACACTTTTAAATTCGTTGGTTGTTGTTGAATTTGTTGTGGCTGCTTTGTGTAAGTGTTGGTTGAACTATGTACAAGTGAACATGAGTGAGTAAGATATGAATGACAGCCAAGCAGGTCATCGAGATGGTATAGATGACATCAATAGTGTCTAATATCCATCTCAATCGAGTGGAATGGGTGCAATTTGCATCCCACAAATTAATGAGAATGCGATGTTTGAAGTCACTAGCACAACTTTTCATCTTCTATAAATGAGGGGACTATATGGAGGGCTAGATCACGAAGACCCCCATGAGCATGTGAGAAACTTTATAGAGGTTTGCAGCCCTTTTCCATTCAAAAATATGTCACAAGAGTCAATTCGGCTGCAGTTATTTCCACTGTCCTTAACGGGAGAAGCTAATAAGTGGTTAGCCGATTTACCAAACAATTCCATCACATCATGGGAGGAGCTGGTTATATCATTTAACAAAAGATTTGTTCCTCCATTAAGGATGATGAAACTTAGAGACGAAATTCAAAGTTTCAAGTGACGGGAGGGGGAACCCATCCATGAAACGTGGATGAGATTCAAGAAACTCCTACTTAAATGTCCAACTCATGGGCTACCAAACGATTTGGTACTTCAATTTTTCTACCAGAATCTCGATTCGGTTAATAAAGGAGTGGCTGATCAATTGGTACGAGGAGGAATAACGTTACAATCATTTATGGTAGCTTCGTTTCTTCTGGATGACATGACTAGAATAAACCAAGCATGGTACACCAAAGAGGATCAAGTTTCACCATTTCATTTTAAATTAACGCAAGAGCAACTTGATAAAGAGGGAGAGAGAGATGAAAAAATCAAGAAGATGTTGACCCAAATAGAAGTTCTACAAGAGCACATGAAGGGGACATGTGGAGTATTTAGAGTTGAAGAGGGTTCTTCTTCCGGTTACCCAAGGCCGGGGGAGAATGAAGGTTGGAACTCCAAGAGATATGAGAAGGGTTTCCACCAACAATATCTACAGCTAGGCGGAAATTAGGGTTGGAACTATCATAAGGGAGAAGAACAAATGAGATACTATCAAGAATGGGCAGAGCAAAATGATTATTGGAGAAGGGAAGATGATTATGAGGAGAACTATACTCACTCAAGTGAAAGCTCAAAATTAAAAGGGAGTGCAAGTAGCCCCCGGGTGAATGACTTGTTGTCATGCATACTTGAAAAAGTTAAAGGTTCGGATGATTTGTTGAAATGGATGAAATATGACTTTCCATCATTGATAAAGTGAACTCTCATGTCGATACCATCAAGACACTTGAAGGACAACTAAGTTTATTATCAGTTCAGTTGAAACCAAATATAAAGATGCAAGATGACAATAGAGGGCTGGCTATGGTTACTCATAGCGGAAAGGTGGCAATAGGTAATATAATGGGAAATGAACATGCTCAAAAGCATGAAGAAGGTAGGCATGGAGGAACAACAATTACTTATTCATCAAAACCTTCCCACAGAGCCACTAAAGGAAGTGGAACAACACGCTCAAATTCCAAAAGTCATGCAACCTTTACCCAAAATACCTCCACTATTTCCCCAATGTTTAAAGAAGAAAAGGTAAGATGAGAAGTTCAAGAAGTTCTTGTCAGTTTTGAAGACACTATCAATCAACCTCCCCCTTGTGGAAGCATTGTTGGAAATGCCGGGATACGCCAAGTCCATGAATGAGTTGGCCACGAAGAAGAGGATGGATTTTGAGACAATTGAAGTTTCCCATAATTACAGTGCAATTATGACTAAGGAGCTGATAAAAAAGAGAGAAGATCCCGGGCGTTCACCATTCCGTGCACCATAGGCATGCTCTAATTCGCTAAAGCTTTATGCGACCTAGGAGGAAGCATGAACTTAATGCCCTATGCGATATACAAACAACTTAGGTTGGGTGACCTGAAAGCATTAGTGGATGTTGAAAGCGGAGAATTGATGTTTCAAGTGAACGAAGATGAAGTAATTTTCAATATTTGCAAATCGATGAAACACCCAAGTGATATTCAGGTGGTGTCTACTGATGATATTATCGATGAGGCAGTAGCTAGTGTAATCCATTTGATGTGCATGAATGAACCTCTTGAAGCCGTACTTGCTAATTATGATGAATCCAAAATTCAGGGATATGAGGAGGTAGTAGCGGCTTTGACAAGTTTAGGAGGGTATTCAAAGACTCCAATCAAGTTGGATATTAACCTAAAAAATAGAGAGGGTCCTTCCGAAAAGCCATCAACTGAAGAACCACCTAGTCTGGAATTGAAAGCACTTCCTTCTCATCTCCGATATGCTTTCTTGGGGGTACATAACACTTTACCGCTGATCATTGCAGCTGACTTGCTTGTATGGCAGGTGAAACTACTCTTTGAAGTGTTGCGAAAACATATAAAAGCTATAGGATGGACCATCGCTGATATAGTGGGCATCCCTCCCGGTATTTGTACTCACAAAATCCAGCTTGATAATGAGTGTAAACCTAGTGTTGAGAATCAGCGGAGATTGAACACACCAATGCAAGAAGTGGTAAAAAAGGAGATCATCTAGTGGTTGTATTCATGTGTGATCTACCTATTGAACATAGCAAATGGGTAAGTCCGGTGCAATTTGTACCGAAAAAGGGAGGTATCACCGTATTCCCAAATGAAAAGGGGGAGCTTGTGCCAACTAGATCGGTGACCAGGTGGAGAGTATTCATGGATTATCGAAAGTTAAATTTGTGGACTAAAAAAGATCAATATCCTACGTCGTTCATGGATCAAATGCTTGATAGGCTATCAGAGAGGGGTTGGTACTGCTTTTAAGATGGGTATTCCGACTATAACCAAATCTCCATCGCACCGAAAGACCAAGAGAAAAGCACCTTCACATGCCCCTATGGGACTTTTACCTTTAAAAGGATGCCCTTCGGGTTATGCAATGCTCCAGAAACCTTCAAACATTGAATGCTATCTTTTTTTGCCGACATGGTAGAAGATTTAATGGAGGTATTTATGGATGACTTCTTAGTTGTGGGTGATACCTTTGAGATATGCTTAGTACACTTAGGACAAGTTCTCCAATGATGTGTGGAGACGAACTTGGTCCTCAAGTGGGAAAAGTGTCACTTCATGGTTAAAATAGGAATAGTACTTGGTCACAAGGTGTTGCAAAAGTGGCTTGAGGTTGATAGAGCATAGGTTGAAATTATTGAGAAATTGCCACCACCAATTTCGGTAAAGGGGGTTGGTAGTTTCTTAGGACATACCGGTTTCTACTGAAGGTTTATCAAAGACTTCTCAAAGAGTGCACATCCTTTATGCAAACTCTTAGATAAAGAGGTGAAATTCCATTTTGATGATGCTTGTATGATGACTTTCCGGTGCTTAAAGGAAAAATTAGTATCGGCCCCAGTCATTTTCAGTCCTGATTGGTCAGAATCTTTCGAAGTAATTTGTAACGCAAGTGCAATGGAATTGGGTGTTGCGTTGGGGAAGAAACACAATAATTTTTTCACCCAATTTATTAGGTAAGCAAGACTTTAAACAGTGCTCAGCGTATATAATACCGTGACTGAACAAAAGTTGCTTGTGGAAGTCTATGCATTTGTGAAATTCTGGGCGTACTTGTTAGGCACTAAAGTAATTGTTCACACTGATCATGCTGCACTCTGTTACCTAATGGCAAAGAAGGATGCAAAACCAAGGTTGATAAGGTTGGTGCTCCTATAGCAATAATTTGACTTTGAGGTCAACGATAGAAGAGGTTGCGAAAATCAAGTGGCTGACCACTTATCCAGCTTAGAGGGCAAGAATAATGATGTGGCTGAGGTTGACATAGATGATCCCTTCCCCGATGAACAAGTGTTTGCAATAACTCTCAAACAAACCCCTTGGTATACATATTTCGCTAAATACATAGTGTGCAGATTAAAGTCGGATGAGTTGAACTTCTACCATAAAAAGAGGTTCATGTTCGACGTTAAAATGTACTTTTCGTATGAACCATACTTGTTTCGAGAGTGTGCGGATCATATCATCAGATGGTGTTGTCCGGAATAAGAGGCGGTGGAAATTCTCCATGCTTGTGGTGCTTCACCGGTTGTGGGCCATCATAGCGGTGTGGGTACACCCGCTAAAGTCCTCCAAAGTGGATACTACTGGCCATCCCTCTACAAAGCTCCGCATGATTCTATGAAGAAATACGCCCAATGTCAGAAGCAAGGTGGAGTATCTAAAAGACACGAGTTACCCCTTATTCCTATTTTGGCAGTCGAGCTATTAGATGTTTGGGGAATCGATTTCATGGGCCCATTTGTGAGTTCCTTTGGTAATAAGTATATCTTGGTGGCAGTAGATTTTGTTTCTAAATGGGTAGAGTTGTTGCACTTACAAACAATGAAGGGAGAAGTGTGGTCCAATTTCTGAAACGCTACATCTTTGCTAGATTCGGTACTCCTCAAGCTATTATTAGTGATGGTGGTTCCCATTTTTGCAACAAATGGCTCTCAGTTGCATTGAGAAAGTATTGGGTGAAACACAAAGTAGCAACTCCATATCATCCCCAAACAAGTGGTCAAGTTGAAGTATCAAACCGAAAAATCAAGAGCCTTCTAGCTAAGACAGTGAATGCTAATAGGACTGAGTCGTCTTAAAAGCTTGATGATGCACTATGGGCATATCACACCTCTTACAAAACTCCAATCGGTATGTATCTGTATCAGTTAATTTTGGGAAGTCTTGCCATCTACTAGCCTAGTTAGAATACAAAGCAACGTGGGAATTGAAAGCTCTAAATTTGGACTGGACAAAAACATTCGAAAGAGAGAGTAGAGTAGTTAAACGAATTAGATGAATTCTAGTTTAAAGCTTAAGAAAGTTGAGCTCTTTACAAGTAAAAAATGAAGAAGTGGTACGATGCAAAAATACTTAAAAGACAGTTTAAGGTGGGATATTGGGTGTTACTATACAATTCCTGACTTAGACTCTTTCCCAGAAAACTCAAGTCCAAATGGTAAGGACCATTTCGAGTGACAAGAGTATTCACCAATGGTGCGATAGATGTTGAGAGTCAAGAGGGACCTGCAATTAAGGTGAATGGGCAACGCTTGAAATTATACTTTGGAGAATGCCAGGATATTTCTTTGATTGAGGTGGTGTACATGGCAGATGCTTGAGAGCATTTCCACGTCGTGCTGCGACATTAAATAAGGCGCTTCTTGGGAGACAAACCAAGTGTTAGTGTTTTAAATAATGTGTGTTGATTTTTGCAGGAGTGGGATCATGAGCAAGACAAAAGTAGTCTTGGCGGGTCGCCTTATGGATCTAAAAAATGAGGCTGAGACTCTGGAACATTCGGTGGGACACCTTCTCAGTCAGCGTATCGCCGATGTGTTTAGGAGACCCGACTTTCCTCACCCTTTCTAGTCAACGCTAACAACATTCCTCAAGGATCGACCGGCGATGCTTTGAGTTCATTATGCGGATTTATTTTAACAAGATTTAGTGTCCTCAAATGCATGTTTTGTGTCAATGAATGATGTAAAACGTTGAATTGCAGGTATTTGCATTTAGGAACGATGCATGGACACTATTAATCAAAAAGGGAACAAAGAAAGCTAAAGGAATGAAGAAATGAAGACTTGATGATTGATGATGTCATTCGGTGAATCACCAAATAGCCAATGTCATTTGGCGAATCGCCAAATCGCCAATGTCATTCGGCGAATCACCAAATCAGCAAGATACTGCCTAAAATTACAGAATGTCGGAGCTAAAATAGGGGTGAATTCGATGAGCAACAACGATATTCAGCGTACCGCTGATCTAGTCGGCGAAGGGCAACCAAGTCGCCAAAAGTGCTAAAGAAGATTCAAGCAAGAGCTGATAGGTGAAATGGAAGGACAATGGGCGAATCGCGAAGTCATTCGGCGATCCTGCCCTGGATCACCTAAAGTTACAGTAGCTAGGCCAAGAAAAAGCAGAAAATGAAGATGACATGAAGTACAATCGGCGATTCGCCGATCTGTTAACGACACTCGATTTACTTCGCCGAGTGGTCATAAGCAGTGACACTTTAGACTTGTTTAAAATTACTTTTGGCTAGAGAGTGAAATTCATTAAGAATGTGAGGAAGGAATTACTTAGACAGAAAATACTACCAAAGGGTTTAGTTTGTGATTTTAACAAGATTTTGTAAGAGAGGAGATTATCAATTGATTTTCATCTATTATTCTCATTTTGTACCTAACTATGGGAGTGATAGTTAATTTCGATTTTCTTATTTTTGAGATGAGTGGCTAAAACGCTTAACTTGGGGTTTTGATCATGAAGCCAATTGTTGAATTTACTTAGTTGGTGTTTGTTAGTTGCGAAGAATGTTGTTAATTTCAAGTGGGTCTAAGTTGTTGCTGTGTTTCAAGGTTGCATTGTGCTACGTTGTGTATCAATTTCAGTGTTCTGCACTTGCGAGAGAGAGAGGTGTGGAACCAAGGTGTCAATCTTAGTGTCCTTAGTAGTGGGTTTCCTTGGTTTCAGCTTGAGAGAGTGAAACAAGAGATCAATCCTTTGTATTCAGCTCGAGAGAGTGAATTTGATGTGGGTAAAGAGCTAGGCCTCTTACGATTAGTGGTGAAGTTTGAGAAAATTCAACATAAAAAATGTAATTGTTCGAGAGAAAGTTACTTTATATATGGTTCGACCTACCCACAACAAATTATCCCATTATAAGCAGTAACGTTTATCCACTTTGTTGTGATACAATAATTGGTTGATCAATTCCCCAAGCTTTACTCTAATATTTGATTGTTTGTGTTGAAGTGTAAATTTGGATTGGTAGTTAAAACCCAAAATTTGAGATTTGAACATTAATTGTGCATGAATTGTTTGATTGAAGACATTGTCATTGTACTTTTATTATTGAATATGAAGGAAGTACTACTCCCTGTGGGATCGAACCCAACTCACGTAGTTGGGTTAATATACTGACGAACAATCCTTGGCATTTAGTATTGGCTGAAATGCCTTGATACGTTAATTATACACCCATCCATAAGAGGTTTCAACACAAAAGTTGAGGAACAATGTCGGTAAAAATGTGAAACAAGAGATCGCACCTCCATATCATATCTAACCAAATCCAAGCATCAAGAAAACTTTAAGGAGGTGAATTAAAAAGACCGAACAAGCGAATCATAACTTCGCAGCCAATAATAAGACTAAGGGAAAGGAAGGAAGCAATCAACTATGTCTACCACAACACAAGAGAAAGCTATACTACCCTTCCCACAACTCTAACAGCTAGTAATCCCCCAATTACAACTCCAAAAGGAAGCCATGCAACTAAGACAACTTTCTAAGCCGACTAGGCTGAACAACACACAAATCTCAAATAGAGAAAAATATGTCTTCCCACCTATCTAACAAAGATCATATCATAATTAAAACACACAAAAAGTGTGGAAAAAGAGGAAACCAACTTTCTCAATGCCACTATAACAATGGAACCACCAAGGGAAAGGCAAGTAGACTTACTCAACCAAAGAAACATCAACTAGTTCATCCACTACAAAAATAAATCAACTACTGGAGCTAAAACAAAAACAGAATCCAAACCAAAGTTTCCATAACAAGCACGCGATGGATAACAAATCAAATAGGAAGTGATGGGCATGAAAATCCTTAGTACAAAAAAAATAAGAAAAAATGGGATAAACAATGAAATCACATCTATGGAAGGGATATATTAACACTCAACCTCCGGCCTGCCTATTGTAACACCACGTAGGCTAGTAGAACATATAGGGCTAAGTTTGAGGGCTACAAGTCAAGGCAAAAAAGGCATGAGCCAAGGCAAAGAGGCAAGGGCCAAGGCAATAGCAAATGATGCCCCATGCTTTCCATGACAGTACCCATGACCACAAAAGCCTTCACGGATCATAGTCCCCACCCATGGTAGTGAGGCAGTGAGCCCCTCAAGGCTGCCTAAGTAGGCATCCTACACACGAGCCACTTCACATTTCATAAAGGACTAGAAGGCCTGTGGGAGTGACCGTGGACATGCCTTGAACTTAGAAGGGACCATGTCCTTGCGGCTTAGCATCTACCCAAGGACCACGACTTGTGGTAGGGACTATGGCTCATGGAGCCTGCCGTGGTGCCTGGCACATGGCTGCCTAGTGAAGGCTAATTAGGTAAATTCCTAATTAAGTGATTATTAAGTGAGGTTGTTTTGTATAGTTTAAATACACCTATATAAGTCTTTTTTAGTCAAAACACACCCATTCACCCCGTATTTCCAAGACCCCAAATCAAATCCCAAAAAGTTCATCTTCTTTAAAAAATCCTCTATCTAGAAAACTCAAAGAAAAAGAAGAAAAGGGTCAAGCAAGGTCAAATCTTCAATGTTCAAGCTTTCTAGGCTTTATAATCATGGTATGATGGCTTATTTATTCACGGATTCGTTCCATCCATAAACCCCCTTAGATTTTCCCCAATTGTGAGATAAACCCCAATTCTTGTTAGGGTTTCTTCATATATTATGGGTATTGTTGTATGTTGATCCAATTGAGTGGATATTGGTTATTTATGATTGACTTAGTAGTGAATCATGTTATTATGATAAAATTAGATGTTTATATGCCTAATCCTAGTCTAATTGATGAAATTGAAGTAAAGTGGGTTTATGCCTTGAAAGGTGAAATTGAGGATTTAGAGATAATCCTCTAGGGTGAATGATATGTGTAGTAATTTTTTTAGAATAAAAGCATGTAGACATGAATTGAACTAGAATAATGTATATGTGATGGATCATGACTAGTAAGGCTTGAGATTGAACCTTTATAATAATATATGAGTAGAATTGCTTAAGAATGAAGCATGTGATAAGAATTCTATGTAATCTAGATTCATAGGATGCTTTTAAGAAGTAGAGCTATTAAGAGTAAAGACTTATAGTTATTAATGTTTACTTCTAAGGTTTAGAAGGTAAAATATAATATGATGAATTATGTATGTTAAGGCCCTAAGAGGGAAGTTGACATGATGATGGTGGACTATTAGATAGAATTGTTGTTGAACGACTTTACCCACCTAATCTAGCTCATGAATGTTTGAATTCATAAAGTAATAGAATCACACGAGTTATGATGATATCCATGTCTAGTGCTTGAACCCTAGGTGTGATGCATGAAATTAAGTGTTGAATCTCAAGGAGGTGAAGTATGAGATTATGGTTGTAGTAATTGAACTTCTTGAATTATGAATATATCCATGTCTAATGTAGTCATTCTAGATGTGTTGATTTGATATGAGCTTTGACCCTTGAAAGGACAATATATGATATTTTGCATGTTTAATGAAGTTTACTATATTGTTTAAGAACACTTTGAGAGTAAAGTGAATACGATTATGATCTAGTTGTTGTGTTCATTGGAGGTTATTCTCATCTACACATTTATGCATAAATATGATATGATTTGAAAGGTTTGTCATCATGTAGTGATTCTAAGGTTGGAAGACTAGTCTCACCTATTGAATCTGTTTTAGACATGGACGGTGAAACGTTATTCTCACACATGATCTAATGAGCTATAGTATGAGTTATGTTGGATTGAGTGTCATGACATTCTTCCATAAATATAATCTTAAGTCAAGACTTAATATGAACTCAATAGGAATTATGCTTAGCACCGAATGGATATTGAATATGAGATGAATGGTTTTACGTTAGTTGAGTCCGGCTTCCCAATGAAAGCTTTTACCCTAGTTGAGTTCGGCTTTCCAAATGGGTTGCTTCTACCTTAGTTTAGTGCGGGTTCCCGAAGTATGTATCTCATGGGATGGAAACCTTCTACCTTAGTTGAGTTCAGATTTCTAGTAGCAATCTCCTTATCCCATAAACTACGTGCCCCCGTAGGTTACTTAGTTATTCGATCCACCTAAGCTATGAGTATGGTTCTACCCTCGGCAAGTAGAGTAACCCTTTTTTGATGTCGGGTAGACACCGGATTCCATGTTAGCACACATGGTCTATGTCGGTTAAGGCTAATTCCCACAATAAGAATATGAATTATGAACTACGGTTACTCAAGGTGCTTTATTAGCATGTGTGGGATTATGGGGTCTTATTCATACATTGCACAAGGATGCTTTGAGGGTAGCTATGGTATGTTCCTTTATGTTATGATGATATATGTGCTGAATATATATATGACTTATGCTTATGATGTACTCTTTGTTTGGATTGTAGCTTGGAAGGCCTTCCCAATGCATGTGTGTCTAAAGGTGAGTATTCCCTTGTCTATGATAAGTAAGCTAAGGATGAGATCAAAAGATGATAATTATGAATGAGAACCTAAATTAACTTTCTTAGCATGGGTGGGATTATGGGGTCTTAGCCATGTATTGCACAAGCTTGCCTTGAGGTGACTTATGGAGTGTTTCTTCTACACTATGTTGTTCTAAATGCATTATTTAAGCCTATGACTGTAATGTTATATATTATGCTTTCAAGTTATGATTATTTTCTATTATGCTTATAGCCTATTTCATATGATGATGCCTCTTATGCTTATGACTTATGTTATTGTCACTTATGATTATGGTATATGGATTATGTTGACTAATGCCTCTTATATGCTCATGTTGATGGTTTATGTTAGCCATTATATTAAGTACATTATTGTACTAACACATACTTTTGCCTACATTCTTATCAAATGTAGGGTTTGGTGACATTGACTTTCATCCTCGTGGCTAAGTTCATAGCAAATCAAGAAGATAAGTTTTGGTGAGTCCTCATAGCATCGAGGACTTGATCACCCTTTACTTTTTATGTATTTCTTTTATATTTATATTTTTATGGGTTGTGTCCCTAACTCTTTTCAAGTATTAGCTGGTTTGAGACAAATGTAATGAGACTTCTCCTATAATTTTATAAAGACTTTGACTGTATTGGAAAATGTTTTAAATTCCCGTACTTTTCTATGAACTTATGTTATGATATTGTAAGGGGCTTGTATGAGGCCTCCCTTCGGGGTCGAGTACACTATGTTACATATAGGGGTACCCCTGGGTTGTGACAAACATGGTAATCAGAGCACAAGGTTTAGAATGGTTCCACAATGTCTCAAACCATATCTAATAGAGTCTTGTTCATAAATGTGAAGCGCGCCACATTTATGAATATAATGCTATTATATCTTTAGGAAACTTAAGTTCTTCATTCTCTAAGTCGTGTAGTAGAATTTAACTCTTTTTAGGTCTTTCTCCTAATCCCTGCCCGATGATTTTTAGGATATGACCACTACAAGGGCTAACTTTAGATGGAATGAGAAAGACAATGTGGATCAAGAAGTTCCTCCTCAAGCTCCAATCAACCTTTTTGAAGAGATAGTGACTTATGAGAAGCTTAGGTTTGATTTTCAACTGTTGACTCAGGCTGGGAGAGAAACTCTGGAATTTTATGAGTCAAAGATGGAGGAAAATCGTCAAGAGTTTATAGAAGAGGCCTCTAAGGTGTTGGACTTTGTGGTAGTAACTCCATTAGAGAAGGTGGAGTTGGCTTCTTAGAAACTCAAAGGAGTTGCTCAAGTTTGGTTTAATAATTAGAAAAAGGCTAGACTGGTAGGAATGGGATTCATAGAGTGGGAAGGGTTCAAGAGTGCCTTTTTAGATAGGTTCTTCCCTTCAGAGATGAGAGAAGTTTTAGTGCTTGATTTCATTAACCTTAGGAAAGGTAATATGAGTGTTAAGGAATATGCATTTAGGTTTACCCAATTGTATAAGTATGCTCCATTTCTAGCGTCCGATCCTAGGTCGGGAATGAGTAAGTTTGTGTTGGGAGTGTCTAATTTAGTAGTGAAAGAATGTCTTACGGCCATGCTTGATCATGATATGAATGTTTCTCTTCTTATAGTTTATGCTCAACAAATTGAGGAAGACAAAATTGAAGAAAGGTCTAGGGAGAAAAAGAGGTTTAGGATTGATGAGGGTAATTCTTCTCTCAAAAGGTTCTCCGGACAAGGTCCTTCTAGGTTTCCCCTAAGATTTAGTGAAGAAAGTGTGTCTAATCCAAAGTATATAGGAAATGATAGTAGACCCCTATTTCCTACTTGTGCTAGATGTGGCAAAAGACATAAGGTTAGATGTTTGGCCTGTATGAAAGGTTATTATGGTTGTTGTAGGAGTGGCCACAAAATGAGAGATTGACCGGTATATACCTCTAGGGGAAGAGAGAGGAGGTAAATTAGGTCCTATGCTCTCCAAGCTAGATGTGAACAAGAGAGTCCTCTGAATGTTTCTCCCTATATGTGTTTTATGCTTATTTAGATTGTGGTGTTGCTTGCCTTTTGTGACTTGATAGACTTGGCATGATAGACTTTGTTGTTATCTTTAGTATGAATTGGTTGCATTATGGTTATGTTTATTTCGTTGTAGAACCCCACATAGACATTATGAGTTTTAGGGTGTGTTGGAGGATTTGATGAATAAAGTGTTAAGTGATGCCTAGATGTGCTAGGGGAATGGACTCCTTTAAAAAGGTAGTAGTGTAATTCACCATGGCCTAGAATCATCTTGTGTGATGGACTATACATACTTAGAAGAGTCTGTACAGGCTAACTCCCAAGGGGAAGATGATGTGCTTAGATAGCAAGGTCATTGAGTGTTTTTAATGTTCATGATTTGGGTTTGCTTGAAATCCTCACCTTGGGAGGTGTAGTAAATTTGGGAAGTTTAGCCCCGATTTTTGTAGTCTCATGTAAGATCTTGAGTAGAGCTGGTAAGGTTGCTTGTGAACTAGAGTTGCTTAATGAGTAGTACAGGTGTATCCAATTTTCCATGTCTCTTAGGATATATAAGGGTTTTGGAGATCCGACATTCATAAATTCCTTAAGAAGAGTTGGGAGTTAATGTGAATTTCTCTAATTTAGAAATACCGGTGGGGATCTTAGTCCGGCAAGTTAAGAAATAAAAGAGAGCAAGGCAGTTGTTTCCATTAAAGGTTGAGGAGTGATATTTTAGCAAGGGTTTTAGGTAAGGGTGCTACTTGGGAGGCCAAGGGCCAATGAGATGTCCCGATGTCCTCATCCTTTTCCTACTATTCCTCCTTATCTTGAGATGATAAGTCCATCTTAGTTGTAGAATGTTTTAGGGTCATGTCTGATTTATGGTTTTTCATGATTCCCTTATGTGGTGCATGTTAATAAAAACTTGTGTTTTGAAAAAAAATGAAGTTGCATGATTAATTTTCCTCATGTTGAAGTGTATTGAGTAGAGTTGCCTATAGAACTTCATGAGATGAATAGATGAGCATACCTTATTTCGGAGTTGAGATATTACTCCTTGGATGTATGTTACGAGTATAGATTGCATATAGGCTCCATGTGATGACTTGTTAAACATTATTTAGTTGTGCTTTCGAAAATATGTTGCATAAGGACCCCAAGAAGTTGTGTTGAGCATGATTTTAGTTGGAGATGGTAGTTCCTCCTATGGATGTGAGAATTGTTGAGTTTTCATGAATAACGGGTTGATAGATGTAGTTCCTACTTCCTTCTAATGCATTGTTTTTGTTTGAGTTGGAGTTGATGTTTCCTTCTTAGAATTATGCATTATTTTAATGTTGAATGCATGATGGGAAGCTAGTCTTGAGTCTTCACTTCCGTAAGGGTGTCTAAATCGTCATTCGAGGATGAATGTCCCCAAGGAGGAGATATTGTAACACCTCATAGTCTAGTAGACCATCTAGGGCTAAGTTTGAGGACTACAAGTCAAGGCAAAAATGGCATGAGCCAAGGAAAAGGGGCAAGGGCCAAGGCAAGAGCGAAGGCTCCCCAATGCTTGCCATGGAACTTCCCATGACCACGAGACCCTTCATGGCTCGTGGTCGCCATCATGGCTCGTGGTGCCACCTGTTGTGGTGAGGCAGGGAGCCCCTCAAGGCTACCGAAGTAGGCCTCCTCAACACGAGCAACTTCACGACTCGTGAAAGCTTAGACGACTAGTGGGAGTAGCCGTGGACATGCCTTGAACGTAGGAGGGGCCAAGACCTTGTGTCTTAGCCATTGCCCAAGGAACACAGGCAGGACCACAGCTCATGGAAGGGACCATGGCTCGTGGAGCCTGCCGTGGTGCGTGACACAAGGTTGCCTAGTGAAGGCTAATTGGCTAGATTCCTAATTAAGTGAGGTTATTTTGTATATGTTTAGTAGACCTATATAAGTTATTTTTAGTCAAAATATACTCATTCACCCCATTATTTCCAAGACCCCAAATCAAATCCCAAAAAGTTCATCTTCTTTCAAAGGTTCTCTCTCTAGAAAACTCAAAGAAGAAGAAGAAGAAGAGGGTCAAGCTTGGTCAAATCTCCATTATTCAAGCTTTCTAGGCTTTATAATCAATTTATGAAGTCTTATTCATTCATGGATTCCTTCCATCCATGAAGCCCCTTAGATTTCCCCCAATTGTGAAGATGAACCCTAATTCAAGTTAGGGTTTCTTCCTATATTGTGGGTATTGTTTTATGTTGATCAAATTGAGTGGATATTGGTTGTTTATGATTAAATTAGTAGTGAATCATGTTATTATGATATAAATACAGTTTTACATGCCTAACCCGAGTGTAATTGCTGAAAATGAAGTAATGTGGGTTTATTCCTTGAAAGGTGAAATTGAGGGTTTAGAGATAATCATGTAGGGTTCTTGATATGCATAGTAATTGTTCAATAATAAAAGCATGCAGACAGGAATTGAACTATAATAATGTCTATGTGATGGATCATGACAAGTAAGGCTTGAAATTGAACCTTTATGATGATATATGACTAGAATTACTTCAGAATGAAGCATGTGATTAGAATGCCTTGTAATCTAGATTCATAGGATGGTTTTAAGAAGTAGAGCTATTAAGAATAAAGACTTATAGGTATGAATGCTGACTTCTAGGGTTTTGAAGGTAAAATCTAATATGATGAATAATGTATGTTAAGTTCCTAAGAGGGAAGTTAACATGATGATGGTAGACTATAAGATAGAATTCTTGTTGAAGGACTTTACCCACCTAATCTACCTCATGAATATTTGAATGCATAAAGTGATAGAATCTCATGATTTAGGATGATATCCATGTCTAGTGCTTGAACCGTAGGTGTGATGATTGAAAGTAAGTGTTGAAGCTCAATGAGATGCAGTATGAGATTATGCTTGTAGTAATTGAACTACTTGAATTATGAATATATCCATGTCTAATGTAGTAATTCTAGATGTGTTTGATTTGATATGAATTTGACCCTTGAAAGGGAAATGTATGGTATTATGCATGTTTCATGAAGTTTAGTAGATTCTTTAAGAACACTGTGAGAGTAAACTGAATACGATTATGATCTAGTTTTTGTGTTGATTAGAGGTTATTCTCATCTACACACTTATGCATAAATATGATATGATGTGAAATGTTTGTCACAGTGTAGTGATTCTAAGGTTGGTAGACTAGTCTCACATATAGAATCAATATTTAGACATGGACAGTGAAAGGTTATTCTTACGCATGATCTAATGAGCTATAGTATGAGTCATGTTGGATTGAGTTTCAAGACATATTTCCATAATTATGAACTTAAGTCAAGACTTAATATAAACTCAATGGGAATTATGCATAGCCCCAAGTGGATATTGAATATGAGATGGAATTTTATGCTAGTTGAGTCCAACTTCCCAATGAAAGCTTTTACCCTAGTTGAGTCTAACTTTCCAAATGGATTCCTTCTACCTTAGTTTAGTCCGAGTTCCAAAAGTATGTATCTCATGAGATGGAAACATCCTACCTTAGTTGAGTCTGGGTTTCTAGTAGCAATCTCTTTATCCTATAAACTACGTGCCCCCGTAGGTTACTTAGCTGTTGGATCCACCTAAGCTAAGAGTTTGGTTCTACCCTCGAGAAGTAGAGCAACCCCTTTTTGGTGTGGGGTAGACACCAGATTCTATGTTAGCTCACATGGTCTATGTAGGCTAGGTTAATTCCCACAATAAGAATATGAATTATGAACTATAGTTACTCAAGGAGCTTTACTTAGCATGGGTGGGATTATGTGGTCTTATTCATGGAATGCACAAGTATTATGTAAGGGTAGTTATGGTATGTTCCTTTATGTTATGATTATCTATGTAATTGTCACGACCCGAGAGCACCCCCTAGTCGTAACCGGCGTACTCGACCTCTCGGAGGTCTAATACAAGCCTCTTAGCATTCATTCATCGTATAACACTAAAAACCATAATGAATTAAAAACTTTCTTTACCAAGAAAACATTTCATTAAATAAAAAACAATAGCAAGCGGAAGACTTTCTAGACTTTATACATGATGTCTCAAAACCATCTAATACTTTAGAGTACAAAATTCGGGACCAATCCCATACACAACTTAAACAATACTTAAAAAGACATAAAAGAACATATGGGG
>JAJOOR010039454.1:0-14853 GCA_036250505.1 Solanum acaule | reverse complement strand
AAAAGGTATTAAAATTTAAGGAAATAATTCAATTTTAATTGAAAAAAATCCACAAGAAAAAGTATTAAATTTAAGGAAATCTTATTCTACAAGGAAAAGGTATTAAAATTTAAGGAAATAATTCAATTTTAATTGAAAAAAAATAGTTAGTAGAAGGAGGGATTCGAACTTGGGTCCTGGAGACCTCATGATACTATTAACCACCAAGCTACTGAACTTTTATGTTAAAATTACGCATGTTTATTTACTTAATTGAATTCAAGAAGTCAAAATAATTACAGAAAAAGAAAACAACCCTGCAGGGAATCGAACCGAGACAAAGAGTAGGATTGCACAGGTTATTGCAACTCCACTGCGCCTCACTTTGTTATTTCAGGGGGTCCAAATTCTATATATACCAATATAAAGTCAAAATTTTATGTGTATATATAGTATAATTTTTCGACGAAGGGTGTCCAATTGGACACCCTGGAGCCTACGTGGCTCCGCCCCTGCGAACAACATCACATCACCTCATTCTATGAAATTTAGTTGTGGAGAAGATCTATTTATAAAACGATATGTTTGAAATTAAAAGCTTAAAACAATCTTATGGATGTCTGTCTGATTAGATATCTACATAATATAATTTAACTAGATTAAAAGGAAGCTTGAATATACTTACTTTTGTACCTCTTGCCCGATTTTATAGAATAAGAGTATTTCACTGGAAGGAAGCTTAAACAGTACAGGATTCCACATTGGAACATGAAATTGCTCATCGGCAATAACAGGAGCAGTCCAATGGCCATCCTGCTCAAAATGTTCCATGTTTTCAGTTTCATTTTTCCATAATAGATCAAAAAAAAGATAAGTCGTATGGAGTTTGGCGTATGAATAAGTTTGTAATGCTCTTTATGAAAGGACAATTGTATGTTCTGAAAATGACTTAGCTGATATAAACGAACTATAAACTCGAAATCAGTAATTGGTTTGCAAGTAAAAAAGCATACAATATCTGATATGAAGGAAACACGATAAACCACCAACAAGTTAGAGAACTCAAGCTAAGTTGTACAGGATGTGATTACCTTAAAAGTTTGTACCCAAATTTTCACATCAGGAGCTCCCTCGACTGTACCACCGAAATAAGCAACCAAGAAATGATCCTTATTCACCTTTATAAGAACCAAATCAGTCGCAATCTCAATCCATCAGTCAATGAAAAACCAAATCAGCTATATTCTCAGTAAATCTAGCTAATCAGTGAACCACAACTAAAATTTATCACAACCTCAACAATAGTCGAAGCATGACAATTACTGAATGGAGCCGAATTTGCTGCAAAAGTGAACTCCTCCACCAATGGATCCCATGTCTGATTGCTACTCTTCATTTTGACAAGCGTTGTGGTACTTGTTAGTACTCTCCTTTCCTCACTATATTTAATTGATCAAACAGAAGTAAGGTTCTTTTGAAAAAGCACATATATTGAAATTGAAGGGTGAAAAAAGAAAATAAATACTATAGAGATAATAGTCAAAAAACACACCTAAAGTATCACTTTTTTCTTATGTTTCCTATCTGAACTATCATGTATTTGCATTTTCTACCTTTTCTACCTGAACTATTACCACCTATTTATCAAAACACATCTCGAAACGAGCTAATTATTTGCATTTCCTACCTCAATAAAGTTATACTTCAAGTGTGTGATTTTTGATCATTATCTCATAATTAGAACGGAGCTAATTTTTCAAAAGAACACTATTAAAAAACTGAATTTAGCAACGGACAAATTTTGTAGCTAAACAGCAACATATGTGACTAATCCTATTTAGCAACAGATTTCCATTAGCTACGAGTGAAATAGCTATGTATTACCTACAAAGTTCGTAGCTAATTTCAATTATTTTTGAGTACCAAACCCAGAAAAAATCAAAATAAACGACAATAATAGTGATAATTGAATGAGCTATACATATACCGTGCACACACGTATAAGCTAGAAATAACCAACTTATTTTGGGTCTTCAACACATTCTTAAACCCAGAAAAAGAACAACTTAAGTTAGAAAAATTGAAGAAGGAAACCCAAAAAATGAAAAGAAACAACAATGTAATCAACACAAAGCTTGAAGATTTAGAGCAGTTTGCCATGAAATATGCAACTCAAGTACAGAAAAAAAATCCCAAATTCAGCATTTCAGCTCAACAAATGAGTACATATTAATAGCAAGAGCACATAATTTTGCAGATACGACAAGAAATTAGGTAGCAATCGGAGAAGAAAAGTACCTGCAGTCGAAAAATGGAGACAGATAGTTGTGGGGTTCATCAATGTGCTCATATAATTCAAGATTTTGGACATATTCTACTAATTTTCTTCTTTCTTTTTCTTTTGGAAACAACCTAATTTCACAAATGGTTATGAAATAATTAGATATTGTCTTTTTGATTAATAGTTTTTGTACAATTTTCAAATTAGATATATTGAAAAATGATAAATATGCTCCAAACTATAGTAAATGGTATGCAAATATCATTCGTTATATTTTTGGAATATTAGTGCCCCTGCTGTCCAAAAACTAAAGCATATATACCCTTTACACTAACGGGCATACACTTGTCATAATCTTATCCATCGACCTGACATTTATTAAATATCAGATTGACAGATAAGATTGTGACACATGTCCCTATTTTGTCTTCCGTTAGAGTGAAGGGCATATATACTCTAGCTTTTGGACGGCAAGGGCACCAATGTCCCAGAAGCATGACGAGGATATATGCATACTGTTTACGATAGTTCGGATATATTTGTCCTTTTCCCCATTTTTAAATATAAATACATAGAAAGATAAGCGAGCTAGAGAGGAGAACGAAAACAGTAAATATATTTAAGATACATGTGAATCAGGCTTAATTGATAAATAAATGTGGTTTAGAAAATGTAGCGTGTGAATCAGGCTTGGAATTTTTGCAACACCTTAACCATTAGACTGAATCTTTAACTTGTGCCAAGAGGTGTCAATACTTATATATATATTTGTTAAACCATATATACTTCCTCTGTCCTATGTGAGGTAGTTTGACTCGGCACGAAATTTAAGAAAGAAATGAAGACTTTTAAAACTTGTGGTCTAAAATGAATGATAGAAATTTGTATGA
This sequence comes from Solanum acaule, assembly GCA_036250505.1. NCBI lineage: Eukaryota > Viridiplantae > Streptophyta > Magnoliopsida > Solanales > Solanaceae > Solanum > Solanum acaule. Next base: position 11,703 of record JAJOOR010039454.1, on the reverse strand, counting down.
CTATAAATCATTTCATTGAGGGTAAAATAGACATTTTAAAGTTAAATTGTTACTTAATATAAAAATCTGTCATATTTTTAGGGACTGACTAAAAATAAAAGTAAGTCATATAAATTAGAACATATAATTTTCCGATGATGGAAGGATGTAACTTGACACCACTTCAATAAGGGTGGGTCCGCCCCTAATTATTAGGCTTGCTCTTGTGAGAAGAAAAATGATTCATTAGGGATGATGCATGATTGCATATCAATGGAGAAAATTTTCAATATCCATGGAGGATATGTTGACGAGGCCAAAAGGGAAACTACAGGCAAAAAGAATGCTAAATAATGCTACCTCTTAATTTTATTTTGAAAGTACTATTGTGCACAAAGTTTTAATTGTAAAAGGTTATTAATATTTGTGATTATTAAATTATGATAACAAAATTATTTTTAGTATAAAAATATATATTTTTAAAAATAATTAATGTAAAGTTTTGTCACGAGACAAATAAGATGCTTTAAACAATTTCTTCGACTTGTATCTACCTCTTCTCGAACCACCACCGCTTAATTACCTCCTCATTGGGACTATATGCTCAAAATATCTCGATCTCACTTTCCTTATTTTATCCACCACAAAGGTCACTCGATCTTATTCGATGCATCTTAGCTTCATTTCTAATTTATAGCTTTAAATACGCTCACACATTCACTTCTATCATATTTATTTCTAGGACCCTCATCTTTTCAACATAAAAGTTGCTCATACAAAGACCATCCCCAAAAAGATAGGTTTAAGTATCGTTGATCTGTGATTTAGGAAGTGGAGATATCGATAATGATATCACACATTGTATTGGTGCGGTGTGAATGAAGTGGAAGCTTACCTCTAGAGTCTTGTGTGAAAAAGGTACCACCAAAATTTAAAGGTAAGTTTTATTGTGGTTTGACCAACTTTGTTGTATGAGGTAAATTATTGTCCAGTCAAGAACTATCACGTTCAGAAGATGCATGTTGTGGAAATGAGGATGTTAAGGTAGATGTGTAAGCATACTAGGAGCGATATGATTAGGAATGAGGATACCCTGGATAAGATGGGAATGGCATTTGTGGTAGACAAGATGAGATAAGCGCAATTGAGATTGTTTGTACATGTGATCAGAAGTTGCACAGACATCCAAGTGAGAAGATGCAATAGGTTGAATATAGTAAGCATGAGGCGAGGTAGAGACGAGCCAAAAAATTAAAGTATTTTAGAGAAGTGATTAAACATGGCATGACATGACACAACTTCAGATTACTGAGGACGTGTTCTTATATAGGAGGATGTAGAGAACGTGTATTAGAGTAGAATGTTAATAGGTAGTGGAGTGTCGTCTTAATTTCTTAGGGTTTAGACATGTAACGAACCACATGGTTGTTTTGTTCTTTTGAACCCATTGTCGTATCCAACTGTACACGCAAGTACACACGAGCGTACAAATAATTTAGGATTTTTAGTTCAGATTTCGTACCCACAAAGATTTGTCAAACTATTTACTATATTGAACTAATGCTGATTATTTATTCAAATGATAAAATGCAAAAGTTTTATTTATGATTTAACTAAATCAAAAATAAAAAGAGAATAACTAATGACAATTAATCAAACGAAGAGCATATTTTTTATATAATCAATGAATGAAATCACTCTAAAGTTATGAATTTGCTAGCAATCAGGTTGAGTAATCACTTGAATTGACTCTGACTTTTTATCGAGTTACACGTTGCAGGTTGATAATGCTTTACTAAGTGTTTAGCCAACAACTCTGAAACTACTCGATTATTCCTATCGCCTATATATATTTCTATGGTCGTCGATCGGTAGTACCATGCATGTGATATGTCATCCAAATTCCAAAAAACTAGGAAAAAACTAGTGGCATAATATATAGATATGTTCTTTAACTAAGCCTTAGCTCATATTTACCCCCTCCCCCCCCCCAATTTTGAGTGTGTATATGTAAACACTTAAACTTGTATAAAGTCAAATAAATAGACACGCACGTTCTACGTGGCATTTTACATGGCAATTTGCATCCTATGTGGTGTCCTCAAGGCTGACTCTATGCTTTGGGAAATAAGGCTTTTGCCTTAGGCCCCCAAATTTTGGGGGCCCCAATTTTTTATCAAAAATAAATTATGTGTTAAAATTTTTATAGAAAAAATTGATTATTTATTATAAAAAAATATTTTAAAAAATATATTATTTTACCCACTTAAGCATTTTTTGTACTTTGTTAAAAATAACAATTAATAGTGAAAAGTGTTGAACGAAGTAAATTACAATTTTTTTAAATTTTAGTTTCAAGCATTACTATAAGCATATTAAAATGGGGTATACCAAGTCATCAACTTTTTGATCAAATTTTATGGTTCTAACTCTTATCTTTATTTAATATTTGTTAACTTATTACTTTTGAATTATGTTAACAATTCATATAATATTTGCCTCACTGAAATGATGTTTTTCAATGTTGAGTTGATGAAATCTTACCTGAAACTAATAACTGAAAAAACAATTCAAATACTAATAATTTTCATCTAATTAGTGTAAGAAAAATATTTTTTTTGAATAAATACATATATGAAGTTTGTTTATATTTTAGGCCTCGAATTAAAATTTTGTTTTAGGCCCCCAATAACGTTGAGCCGCCCCTGGGTGTCCTACGTGCATTATGTCACATGAGACTCATTTGTCTACTTGTTACAACTTCATACAAGTTTAAGTGTCTACTTGTGTACACTCAAAGTTAGAGGGCATAAAATGTGAAATGAGTCCAAATTAAAAGGCGTATTTATGTATAATGCCAAAACTAGTTTTTGGGCCAAATTCTATTTTTGGGGAACTTTTAAAAATTTATTCCAAATTTTTATATTTACCCCATCATTATATATTTTGTTTATGATGTGTTTGTTGTTATTTGACTCTCAAGTTTGTAATGATATTATTCCATAGAACTTGTTTAAAGTAATGTAAATATAAAAATTGAATGTTTTTTGATTCTCCACTTGATGTTCGGTACCATAACAAAGGTGACTTTGTAACTAAGGAGACTCGAACCCGAGATCTCTTGGTTAAGAATGAAGGAGTACTTACCACTCCACCACAAAATTGTCGACTAAACCGGTGAAAATGAGCTGTTTGATCACGGAAGCTTAGATAAGTAAAAAGTGCAACTTAAATCACAAGCTCCATGGGTTCTTCTATCTATAATAATAATAACTCCATTGCAATCCCAACCTCCATTTATTAAACATACTCTATGTAATGTCCATTGATTGGAAGAATCCAGAAGGAATCCCTTAACCTTTTGACGATTCCAACTACTTTTTGTGGTAAAAGAAAAATTGAAATTTGAGGAATAGGAACTTGATTCATCCATTATCCTCCTCTACTTTCCAATATAACCAACCATTTATTGCACCTTTTTTCTTCCCCTTCTACACAAGTTGCTTCATAAAAATATCAACTCATTGTCATTTAATATTTTACAATATTTTGTTCTGTCTCCATGAACAAATTTTGGCGCGAACAAAGGCAATTGTTTAAGTTATATACACTGACAATATAAATATGGCGAACGAGGATGAAGCTTTGGAAAATAAGACGGTATTAGTCCGTAGTGGTTCCCACATGTATGATGAATTGAGGAGTTTTAGGACGTGGTTTAAGTGGATGTGTGTCGATCAATCGAACCCTTCGTCTGCTTGTTTGTCTTGGTTTGTGTTCAGTTTGCTAACTGTTGTTGTGCCATGGCTGTCTCATTACCTACTGGCTTGTAGCGAGTGCGATGCTGATCATAGTAGGACTTACGGCTGTGTCACTCAGTTGTCGATGAGCAGCGTTGCTGCTCTGTCGTTCATCTGTCTTTCGAGGTTCAACAAGAAATATGGACTACGGAGGTTCTTGTTCCTGGATAAACTTTGTGATGAGAGTGAGACTGTTAGAAACTGCTACACACAACAGTTTAATGTATGTATTTTTTTTCCCTCTTCCTCTCAGCCATCTCTCTCGTGCACGATTTCATATTTTGTTTTTAAAGATATTTTGTTCCTTAGACTCTGTTTCCTTTTTGAGTTTTTCAATTCCATATGGTAAATTTTGTGTTTAAAAAGAATGATTAAGTTTGATAGTAAAAGACAAGTGAGGCGAGCTCTAGTGGTTGAGCACCTCTTACAATCAACCGATTAGATTGAGGGTTCGAGTCATGCTGGTAGGTATATAGATCCTCATGATAGGGTCGGATGGAAAACGAAGAGCTTGACAGTAGTAAAGGTTTTTCCTTTAATGATTAGATAGTCGAGGATCGATATTTCTCCAGTATGACTTCATGGTGCTCAATGCAAACAAGAGTCAAAAGTTCCATTCATAAATGTAGATTGAATAGTTACTCCATGATTGATAAACTAAGACAACTAAATCTACACCCCACATTGTGGAATTTCACTGGGTATGTTGTTGTTGTATGTTCGGAGATACCTAAATTTATGTTTGTTCAAATCAGTGAACATGATATGTTGATTCTTGTTTTGTACTAGCAATAACTACTATGCGCATTTTAACAACATGACGTAAAACTATATTCTCTCCTCTTATTAATATGCAGAGATCGACGAAGATCCTGTTCTTTTTTGTCCTGCCCTGTTTTGTTGCTGAAAGCACATACAAGATTTGGTGGTACAGCTCAGGTGGAACCCAAATCCCATTCTTGGGCAATGTTATCGCCTGCATTCTGGAGCTGAGCTCCTGGTTCTACAGGACGGTCGTGTTCTTCTTAGTTTGTATCCTTTTCCGCTTGATATGTTACCTTCAGATTCTCCGACTACAGGATTTCGCTCAAGTACTCATCCATGTGGATTCTGATGTTGAATCCGTGTTGAGAGAACACCTCAGGATCAGGAGGCACTTGAGAATTATTAGCCATAGGTTCCGCGTTTTCATCTTGTGGGCATTGATATTTATCACAGCAAGTCTATTTGCCTCCCTTCTCCTGACTACACGCCCAAATGCAGATCTACGAATCTATAAGAGTGGTGAACTTGCGGTAATGCATTCTCGTAATCTCATTAACTAGTGTTTCTTATTTGTTATTGCTTCCGAGTTTTGATCATCTTTTTATTTTTTTTCTTACAATATATGGAGCTTTTAGCATGTTTTTGGTCTAAAATTTTGTAAGTTATTACAAACATTGGATGGAAGTATAATATTTTATCTATAAGTTGGTTGAAAAATATATGAGCAAATATTAGACGATAATTTGCGGTCCTTGGACCAAGCCCTACCAAGATATGAGCAAATATATGAAAATGCATACATATAATAAGATCACACTTATTTTGAACTCTAAATTATGAATTCGCGTCTGTCCATGTGGAACTAAATATTTTGGTCCTTAATATATGCAGCTGTGTTCTGTCAGCCTTCTTGCTGGACTGATGATACTGTTGCGGAGTGCAACCAGAATTACCCACAAGGCACAATCTGTGACGTGCCTCGCTGCAAAATGGCATGTGTGCGCGACAATAGACTCGTATCATTGGGCTGAGAGTGAGTTTCCTCCAGCAGCTCATCAAGTAGATTGCAACAATGGTTATAACGAATCATCTGATGCAGAGGATGTTGGAGATGAAGAGGATGAACTGGATAATACGAAGTTTGTCCCCTCGTATGCCAATAGTTCAATTTCGTTCCAAAAAAGACAGGCTCTAGGTATGCCCATTTCACTTAGCCCTCCGTTTAAATGACACTTTGGTACATACATATCTTTAGTTTAAGACCAGAAGAATCCAAAGTCTATTTTACTTTCTTAAATTTTGTGTCAAATCAAACTAGACAAACAAATTGAAACGGATGGAGTGCTATATTAATAATTTATGCACTCACAATATAAAGAATTAGGTGTACTTCAAAGCAATTACTTGTTGTGATTGTAGGTCACTATGATATGATAATTCTATACAAAAAAAAATAAAATCTTTACACTATCGATGCATATAAGTTAAACTCGTATATAAATGCATAATTGGTTCAAACAAACTAATGATCGCTTATTTTGTTATATGTATCGTGTTGCAGTGACATATTTTGAGAACAATCGAGCAGGAGTTACGATATATGGCTTCATGTTAGACAGAACTTCTCTTCACACCATATTCGGAATAGAGCTGACACTGATGCTCTGGTTGCTTGGTAAAACCGTCGGAGTTTCTTGAATTATTAAGTTGCTGTTGCTGCACAATTGAAAATTGTGGAGTATTTATGTTGTCGTCTTTGAAATTGTATAGTATAAGATCCTGTAATGTGGATCCATGAAATGATTGTACTTGTAAAACAGATGAAAATTTTCTTCTTGCTTATGATAATTTCCATGAATAAGTTTTTGTTTTGTTTATGCTCTCTTGCCTCACAACATTTGTGAAAACCTAAAATCATCTAATATTTCCGAGGGACAAAACTGATAGACAACCATATTTATTATTGTTGCTAAATATAATATAGCTGTAATTATATTATTGATGCAAAATAATTGCTGCAAAATCCTTTATTTCGTTTAGTGAGATTGAACACTATAATACTGTAATCAACCAATACTACAACATCAAACAATCTTCAACTAACACCAACAATTTCCAACCAAAACATCAATTAAGACATTCAACAAATAACACACTTACTCATAACAATATCAAATTTGTAAAACAAGTACCAACTATAACACATCAGTTCAAAAATATAGTTAAAAACTTATCCACGAATCACGATGTTATTTCGTCCAATTTCTCAAGAAAGAGTGGTTATTCCACTTGTTAATCATCTCCATCACTAGAAGATCCTTCATCATGTTTACATGCAGAACGATCACGTTGAGAACGAGTCTTAGGCTTAGCCTCAAGAGACCAGGGCAATGAAATGCTCCAGTACTAAGGAGATATCTCACTTGAGCCTAGTAAGGCAGAAGGATTTTGCAAAAACTTGTAGTTTGTATATTACATTGATCATATCGAAATACTTAAGGAGAACCAAAGATTGATTAACAGTACAAAGAAACTAAATAAAAAGAACTACTCCCTCTGCCCCAATTTATGTGGCACTTTTCATTTTTCGAGAGTCAAACAGTTTAAATTTGACCAGAAATTTGCGCATGGAATCTTCAATTTTTTTGAAATGAAATTTATACATTTGTAAACTACGTAAAAAATATTATAAGTCACAATAATTGATAATTCAAAGATTTGTTTGAATCTCAAAATCTGAAAATTGTCACATAAAATGAGACAGAGGAAGTAGTAGATTGCAAAAAAAAGGGATATTAACAAGATATGGAAGATATAAATGATTGCAAAATCTGAAAAAAAAAGGAAAGATATCCCCAGGATTATCTTTCCTTCTTATGCCCCCGCTGGATAGGTGGTGGTTCAACAAAACCTATCCCGAATCGATGAGAGAGGAAATTAAACTGGCAGCAGGTACAATCTTCGTAAGAAAGTCAGCTAGCTACAAAGAAGATGAAAGATGACGGACAGTGAGAGACTATCTTGAACCCCGCTCCCAACAAAGTGATAATCCAAGTCAAGATGCTTCATTATGTGTGAAAGCTGAGGTTTGGCAGAGGAAAGTGGCACAGAGGTTATCACAACAAATGGTTGGAGTGTTTGGAATGGAGAAATGGAGCTCTTCGAGAAGATTGACAATCCAGTTTGTTTCAGCAGTAGTATTGGCAATGGCTTTGTACTCGGCTTCAGTGGAGGAGCGAGCCACTGTGCACTGTTTCTTAGATGAACAACTGATAGGAGAGCCTCCATGTAAAACAGTATATGCATCAGTAGAGCATTGGTCATCAGCATTCCTACCGCAATCAGAATATGAATAAATGATCAGATTTAATGGTGCAATTGGTCGAATGAGTAGACAAAGGTGATTGGTACCTTTCAGATACCGAAATACCCTTTTTGCAGCTTGCAAATGTTGATAGGAGGGCTTGTGCATGAATTGAGATAAACGGTTGACAGCAAAGGCAATGTCACCCCGGTCAGGCTTTGTGACGGCTAGATTTTGAAGAGAACCAATGAGCTTCCTATAGATTTTACGATCTGTAAGCTGATATCCATCCTCTAATTTCAAAAGTGGCCGTGGAAGCAAGAGGAGTACGGACTCGAGAAGATCAATAATATATTTCTTTTGTGAGAGATACAAGCATGTGGATTGGCGACAAACTTCAACACTGAGGATATATGTCAAAGGAGGTAAGTCCTTGAGAGAAAAATGACGAGCCGATGCATTATTAACATGGTAAAGCTTGAATTTTGAAAGATCTTGTGAGTATGATATCATCCACATATAGGAGAATAAATACAACAGAGTATGTGCCACGAAGAATGAATAGAGAAGGATCTGTTTGTGAGCATACAAAACCCGTAGAAGCAATAAAGATCTTGAACTTTGTATACGATGAGGAGCTTGACGAACTCCATAATTTGCTTTGTGAAGTTTGCACACATGATAAGGATGGATTTTACCAGTGAACCCAGGCAATTGATCCATATAAACCCCTTCACCTAGAGTTTGTTGAAGGAAAACATTATTAACATCGAGCTGATAAAGATGCCAGTTGAAGTACACAACAAATTTCAGGAGAAGATAAATTGTAATTAGCTTAACCACCGGACTGAAAGTAGAAATAAAGTAAACACCTGGACGTTGATGAAAACCCTTGGCTACCAATCTTCCTTTTTATCAATATATTGAGCCATCTTGTTTGTCTTTAATTCGAAAAATCCACTTACATTTTGTGCTTGAGATTTATAAACTAAACTACAAGTCTTGTTCTAACAAGAGCAGCAATCTCCTCACATATTGCATCACGCCAAGAAGCATGTTGAACTGCCTGTTTGTAAGTTTGGTGAACCACTGTTGTGTCCGTAGAAACAACCAAATCAAAGTAGTCTGTAGGCTTCTTAGGTTTAAAAATATTATGTTGAGAGTGGGTAGAAACACGAGTAGGTGATTGAGGGGGGAGTAGAACTTACCTATTGCAAATGAAAGACATGAACAACTTCACTCAAAGCACGAATAACCGCAGAGGATAAGAGACTAGTCTCTTCATTGTGGTTGCCAGAAGGAGATGTGGAATGTGAATGCAATTGCATTGAGGATGAAGGGGATGATGGCAGTGTGTTCTCCATCGGTAAAACATGATTTGTCATGGGCACAAATGGAACATCAGTTAGAGGCACAGGAGGAGATATGGTTTCATAATGACATGGGTGGTTGGTAGTTGAGTTATCAAGCCATAAGTTTGATGTGATAGGGTGTATAGGGTGAAAACAGATGTTGGATGCCCATGTTAGCCAACTTCTTAGTTAAGCTTCGTACTCACCATCACCATCTAAATATACAATGAAAATGCTGAGAATATATATATATACTATTTTGATGATGAGCGACTTAAGTTTGATGTGAGCTTATGGATGAACGATTGTGTGATGGATCGAGTACCACACTAATAACGTATATACACTCAGGATTCCCTGTAAGTCATTACTAGTTGAGAAAGATTAAAGCCCCTTAGCATGTATGTACAAATGAATGATTGTGTGAGTGATAGATGAGACTGATGAGATAGAAGTTATGCAGTTATGATTGAGTATGTATGTAATTCCATGATTGTGTATGACTGCTTGTATTTCCAATGATTATTGACATTAATATATCGAGATTGGGATTATCTATCTGTTGATGTTGATTGCTTGACTTATTGAGCATTCATTATGTTCAATTCTACTTGTCTATTTGCTCTGCTAGTCAGCCTATAATGTCTATCAATATATAGTGTTTGTACTAACACTACTTCTACACTTATCTTTTTAAGTGCAGATTGTGATCCAAAGTCTTCCACGCGATTTCACATCTAGCGCAACAGTATTTTTTATATGAGGGTGAGCTACTCCTAGCCAAGCTGGCATAGATCTTCTAGAGGACCGATGTCTATATCTTTCTGATATTGTTTTATAGTTTATGATTATTCGGACATTATTAATTAAAGTTTTGTACGATGATTTTCAGATTCTAGAAATATAATAATTTGATTTTTTGCATTTCTGTTTATTATTATACTTGAGACCATATTTCATGTCTTATGCTTATTATTGTGTTAAATAAATTGCTTATAGCTAGCCTGATTTAGTTGAAAAAAATGATTTGTCTACAAAGGGGTTAGTATAGGTGTCAACCAAGGTGTATTAGGTCGTGAGATATTTTTAAACTCCTCATGTAATCTTTTTTCTTTTTCTTTTATAAGGTTTTTGCCCTCTATAAAAAAAAATTCAATGTCCATGAGTTATTCCTTATGACTTCAAGCTTTGAATTTAAATCATTACTGAATTTAGTGTTCTTGTGACACACTCTTTTTATAAATTTTTGCTCATCTTTTAGTATCACTCCACTTGAAATAATTTGAGCATGACATCGTTTAGTCATATCTGAAATGGAAATAAGAAAAGAGAAAAGACATAAAGTGACACTTGAAATTGTCTCGAATTTTCAAAAAGACACCTTAATTATGTGGGTGTCCTATTACCCCACAAAAATATCAAATACCTTTATAAACAGAGCATTTTGAACCATTTTCTCATCTATGAACAAGTGCGTGATTCTCACCCCTTTTAATTAATAAATTTAATTTAAAAAGTATATTAACTTGATCCGAATAGTTTCAGAAACAAAAATTCTTGGTAATACTTAAAAATAGAAAACCCACAAAATTTTCCTTCAAACTTTCAATTTTTAATCAACAACCCACAAAATTCTAACTCAAATTTCTCAACCCACAAAATTCTAACTCAAATTCATCAACCCACTTCACAACTTTACTCCTTAGATCGATTAAATTGACTCATAAATCTCTAGCTATTGCTCCTGCAATATACAACAATGACGCTTCTTTCCCTTTCTCCCTCCGTGGTACAACTTTTCAATGTCACTATAGCTACTCAACTGGTTCTTTTTCTCCTATTACTACTTCTCCAACTCTCTAATTAATTTTTTGGATTGAAAATTAAATTGAATTCTTATCTTTTTAAGCCGATTTCACCAGAGGGAGAGTGTTGGTGTTTTCTGTTAAAACTTCAACTAAAGGCTCTCTTGAAATTTTGGGGAAGATGGTGCATTTAAAAATGAATTAATTAATTAATGGACAAAATAACTTAAAGGCATAATACATATATTGACCCCTAAACTTGGCTTCAAATTTTAACTTTGACTTTTAACTTTGTAAGTGCACAAATAGGCACTTTAACTATCCAAAACTTAAACAGAAAAACACTCGGATCCTACCTGGCAAAATGCGTGAAATACACTCAAATTAGGCGCGTCAGATGTAAAAATCCAGGGGGTCAACAGTAAAAAAAACATTGAAAGGACAATTAAACCCTTTTTATATTTTTTTTCAACAATTTTCCCCTCTTTTTTGCATTATTTGTTGTTCACTACAAAATGCAAGTGACATTTAATAATAAATTTTTGTTATTACGAAAAAAAATTATAATGAAGTTTTTTTTTGGCAAGAAGGAAAAAGGAACACGTGTAGTACTAAATTTTTTTTTTGAGATTCAATCAATTTTTTTTGTCTTTGAAATATTTCTAGTTGTTAATTACTGTAATTTATAGTACTTTCTA
>JAJOOR010039453.1:0-15214 GCA_036250505.1 Solanum acaule | reverse complement strand
ATTATTCTCCCTCCTAATTGCAGCTATGGTGCCATTCTGCTCGATAATCATATCCCTCATCTCTTGAAATTGAAGGGTCCATCTCTCAAATTGTTGGTGCATAGCTTGAAGGGTGAAGTCGTTCCTTCCTTTGACCTCGGCTTCTAAACGAGCCCTTTCCTCATCACCACCTGAATTAGACATCTACAAAAAAATAAAAAAGAATAAATGATCAAGTATCACACTTTTAATATGGCTTTTACCCTCTTTTAATATGGCTTTTAATATGGCTTTAAGAGGGTAATATCAAGTAATATTAATAGAAAAGTAATATCAAGGAGTGGTTTTGAGAATTAATAGAAAAGTAATATCAAGTTCTAATCAATCATAGCTGTAAATATTAAGGAATAAAAACATATTAAATTAAGGGGTTGACACGAATGTCAATTATCAATGGGGCTTTCTAGTGACTAACAACTAAAACAACAAAAATACAAAGATGCGAGTATAGGGAGACGGGATTCTTGGGATGTGATAGGAATATGTGATAAAAATACTACCGGGTAGATGCTTTTGATAGTACATCGCTGAATATTTGTAACTAGGCTAGACTTTAGTGGGGTAAATTCTCTCTCAAGCAACTTACCCCGAATCAACTCGATTTCTCTAGAACACTGAGTTGCCGCATTGAAGCACAACCTCCACCTTAGCCCATTCACTCTCTTGAGTTCAAAGTGTGGGAGAGGGCCTATGATTCATTCTCTTGAGCTGAACCCACGACGACCCAATAACCACCAACTATCGATTTAGTAGTCTTAGTTTTAAAACCTCTCTCTCGAGCAAGATAAAAACACTGAGATGAAATCGTATTTGCAACTACAATCTCATTAAGTTCAAACACAACTACTAAACGAAATCACATTTAAACAGTGAATATACCAACAATAAGCAATACCCAACGGTAGATTTAACCAATATTCACAAAATCATACCCCAAGAATTGAGGTTTTAAATAAACATGAAAATGTGATAGAAATCGACACCAACAAGTGTTTCCATCAAGTGGGTACGTTGAATAAAGTCTTTAAACAAGTCAAGGATGAAGATTCTTCGAGACCCACTTCCAATTTCTTGGAATTGAAAATCTTCAAGTCAAGCACAATGTCTCCAAAAACTCTAAGAACTAAAACTGAAATATTATTAATTTAAAAAATAATTTTTTTCTCAAAAGTCTGATACTAAGCTAACAATTTAATCAAGTATTTATAGTGTTAGAAATTTTGGGTTGCGGAGGATCATCGGCGCAGTTAGTCGGGATCGCCGACACACTAGGCGATCCGTCCTTTGGTCTGGTTCATCGCCGACTGCTCCTTTTCATCGCAAACTTGACCTTCTCCTTCAGGGCTTAGCACACTGGAATATTTGGTGGGATTTAGGACCTTTCGGCGACTCACCTAATAGTTTAGGCGATCTTCAGGAAATTTTTTCTCCGTTGTTTCAGCCGCTTTGTTCCTTTTTTGCTTGATAGCATGCTTTGTATCTCAATCCAAATACCTGAAACTTAAGGGTTTACGTTAGTTATTGAGACAAATATGCATTTGAGGACACTAATTCTATCAAAATATAGCCCTAAATAAGTCCAAATTGTGGACTCATCAAAGGTATCACCGTAGTCCCAAATACAAAGGGGGATCTTGTGCCGACTAGACCGGTGACCGGGTGGAGAGTATGCATGGATTATCGAAAGCTCAATTCGTGGAATGAAAATGATCACTTTCCAATGCCTTTTATGGATGAAATGCTTGACCGGCTATCAGAGATAGGCTGTACTGCTTTCAAGATGGGTTCTCCGGTTACAACCAGATCTCTATTGCGCTGAAAGACCAAGAGAAAACCACCTTCACCTGCCCTTATGGAACGTTTGCATATAAAAGAATGCATTCTGACTATGTAATGCCCCAGCAACATTTAAGCGTTGCAAGTTATCCATTTTTGCGGACATGGTAGAAGACTCTATGGACTTATTCATGGATGACTTTTCAGTCGTAGGGGATACGTTTGAACAATTCTTGTCACACTTGGGGCAAGTACTCCAAAGATGCGTGAAAACAAACCTGGTTCTGAATTTGGAGAAATGCCACTTCATGGTGAAGAAGGGCATAGTTCTTGGGCACAAGGTGTCACAAAAGGGATTGGAAGTCGATAAGGCAAAAATTGAGGTGATTGAGAAACTACCTCCTCCGATTTCAGTGAAGGGTGTTCGAAGCTACTTGGGACATACCGGTTTCTACCGAAGGTTCATCAAGGACTTCTCAAAGATTGCACACCCTATGTGCAAACTCTTGGAGAAAGAAGTGAAGTTTTATTTTGATGACGCTTGTATGGCGGCGTTTCGATGGTTGAAAGAAAAATTGGTATCCACCATTGTCATTATCATCCCTGATTGGTTCGAATCTTTTGAAGTAATGTGTTATGCTAGTGGCACGGCATTGGGGGTGGTATTGGGGCAAAAAAATAACAAACTTTTTCACCCAATTTATTATGCAACCAAGACTCTAAATAGTGCTCAACATAACTATACCGTCACTGAACAAGAGTTTCTTGCTATAGTCTATGCATTTGAGAAATTCCAGGCATACCTGTTAGGCAATAAAGTGGTTGTGCACACTGATCATGCTACACTCCGTTACTTGATGGCAAATAAGGATGCAAAACCAAGGTTGATAAGGTGGGTGCTACTATTCCGAGAATTTGACTTTGAGGTCAAAGATAGAAGCGATTGTGAAAATCAGGTGGCCGACCACTTATCGAGGTTGGAGGGAAAGGAGAATGATGAGCCTAAGGTTGACATAGACGATTCCTTCCCTAATGAACAAGTGTTTGCAATATCCCTTAAACAAACTCCCTGGTATGCAGATTTTGCAAATTACATTGTACGGACTAATGCCGACTGAGCTGAACTTCTACCAACAAAAGAGGTTCATGTTCGACATTAAAAAGTACTTTTGGGATGAACCATACTTGTTTCGATAGTGTGCAGATCATATCATTAGAAGGTGTATTCCGAAAGAAGAAGCGGTAGGAATTCTCCATGCTTGTCACCACCAAACCAATCCCATTCATTTCACACGGAAAAAAGTGAACAGCCCAACCTCTTTGTTTGAAGCTTTGCCAGGAAGCTTCAGTCTACCCTAATGAAACCTAAAATCTGTGGTTGCGAGCTGGAGCTGCCATAACTTATGACTATAGCAATCCCATTTTCCTTAAGCATATAGAAACCTTCTTTTTTTTCGAACAGTCTCAACGTCCCCCCTTCTACTCCGGTCGTCCGGGTGGTCAGTCTCCCATTCTATTACTGGGAGATAGAACATGAGATGGAGCTGACCTCGCTGCTGACCTGGGAGCAATGCGACTATACCGCCTGCTGATAAAGGCCGCCTATGTAGTAAGAAAAACTCTGAGTTTGCAGTAAAGAAATATAAGAACATGACTGTCGTTTTTTCCTTACCCATATATCACAGTCAGTACCCTCAAAGCCATTGCCTTTCAAGTAAAGCGTCTTTTTCCGGTGCGAAATGAAATTCATAGGATATGCTTCTTAAGTTTGGGAATTGTGCCGGACCTAGTTTAGATAAAGCACCCCTTATCGCCTCCCTTATTCCCGACATGCTATGGTACCCCGGATCAAGTTTCATGTCCTTCTTATGAGCCTTTGGCCAGTTTGACATTGGCATTCTTATTTTCACATTAATCTCAACCCGGATAGAGAATGGGCACGACTAGAAATTGGGCTTTGAATTTGGATAGATTCAGCGGGCCTTCGGCGACTTCGCCCTTTAAGTGACAACGGGGTGAGCCGCTCCAAGTGGAAAGCGATAGTGAATCCCGAACTTGCCCTTCTTTCTGTGTGGGACGATACCGGGGACAACCAACGGGTGTTTTTCCAACGACGAGCGTGGCATGGGTGGCATCAAAACTCGGCTGAAGAAGTTCCCTGTTACCTTATGTATCGAAAGAGTGGCCGGGCTAGGTTGGGCCTCTACTTGGGAGAGGAGGTAGACGCTCCCCCACCCGAATCTCTCTCTTGGGTAGGTCAATCTCGCTCTCTCTTGTCGGTAAGTATATCTGTTATGGTATTGCTGCCCTACCATAGAAACTATTACCTCGAGCATCAACTCCGTTCCTGTGGACTTTTGAGGGCGGCCTTCAAAGGCTATCATTCGTAGGACTAATGCAGTGAAGGAGGCTTACCCAACCGGCGATTTTCGACAAGTCGATTTAGCAAACCAATGCCTTAAGCCACAAACTGACGCATGGGACAGAGCTGGAAAGAGCGAGTCGAATAAACGAAAGTAGGTCAGGCAGGCGAGCGATAGGGCCCTGCAGTGGTAGAACCTGGTGAACCAGGATTTCCATTATGTGTTTCTCTACCGAGGTAGAGTCCATAGGCAAACTTCTTAGGATGCTTTCAACTAAACTCCATCAAACAACGACCAGCGTGGCGTGGGTGGCATCAAAACTCGGCTGAAGAAGTTCCCTGTTACCTTCTGTATTAGGCACATACAAATATTCTATTTTTCAGAGAGAAAGATAAATTGGGGTTTCTATCTGAAAACCAGCGGAAGCTCCGGGTAGATTTATTCCACCAGCTGCGGCAACTGAATGAATTCTACTCTTTCTGCTTTCGAGCTACACCGGGGGCAAAATCTTTTCCCCACTAAGACGTGCATCCACGCAGGCAGCTGGTACCTTCCGTCCAGCGCACTTGACCACTGCGGTCGATCCTCTAAGACCTATTGTCGGAGGTCAATTGTTGCTCCATCTCTCGAGATTGCAATCCCTATCGAGTCGGGAAGGAATGAGTAATGGGGTAAGGATAGCGTGATTGGCCGATTGACATCTTCCCTGCCACACTGCTTCAACAACAGACGGAGTTTTTTCCATTTTTTTTCAGATCGCTTGGGAAAGACCCGCGGGCTATGGATCCCTCTTTCTTAGTTTCACGCTAGACTAATGATATTTTTTATTTCCCGATCATTGGAAGCAATCTTCACTGGCACTTGCTTAGGCCCCTTCCCGGCTACTGGATCACTCCAGTGCTTCGGGTACTACGGACCCGCTATGAGGGATTCCTCATCTCATAGTGATCTATCCATGACCAGGATGAAGCGTTGAGGTCAAAGTTGACATAATAAGGCGGATGGCGCCTCTTGATCCGGAGGGCGATTGGGAATAACGTGGGGCTCGGGCTTAATGACTTGTTTGGGTCATCTAATTGAAAAGAATATCAATATAAGGCCCAGATGTAACCTGTGCGGAGCAAGCCTACACTGGCCTACAAGTCTGCTGTTACTGATCTGATCTTTTCGGTCCCCGATGGCTAGCGGGGATTCGGTATAGCAGCTCAGGTTCGTTTGCGCTGCGCGTTCCCGCGTCTTTCCTTCCGAAATCCACTCCTGAATTTTTTGTCGATCGAGCCGCTTTCCCTCATTCCACTCGCAGCTCCTTCTCTAAGACCGTCTTCAATAGCAGCGCTTATTCCAACAACACCAGCAAGAGCGGATACTCACCTAAGAGCAGAGAAATTTGACTTTACTTTTTTGTTTTCGGTTTTTAGTGTCGGGGGATCAATTCCTCTTCCGGGCACTTTGTCGTACTCGGAGGTCCCGAGAGTACTTTCTTAGTAAGGTTGCTTGTTTCCCATCTACTCGCGAAATCACCCCGGTCCGAACCCTCTCAGCTCCTTCCTAAAGAAATGAACTGTTGATCGATCAACGGAGCGAATTTTCAAGGGAAGGCGGACTCCGCAGCTGCCGCTTGGGAGGTGGCTTATGCTGTTGAAAGCGCAGGTGAAGTGAAGCTTTTGTTGATTGATTCCAGACAGGTCTCTCGAGCCTTCTTTCTCGCTCTTTGAAGAAGGACGAACTCTTCTTTATATAGTCAGCATTCTCACTTCTGATATCTCCAGGCCCCGACGTCTCTCAATGAGAATGGATAAGAGGCTCGTGGGATTGATTTGAAAGTGGCAAAGAGGGATTTAACGCTACGCCCTTCCCTTAGCGCCTCCCTCTAGGCGGGGCTCACAACTAAAGGATGCACGGGGTGAAGTTTCCACTATGAACGCTTTCCTATTATAATGGGTTGTTCAAAAGGATTCCCTTTTTTTCATAGACCGAGACGTGAATGTAAAGCAAGTGTTTGGGAAGTTGGCCCGACCCCTTTGGTTTATCATACTTCCATAGCTCCCAGACAACTACACAAGGCATTTATAGTAAAAGGAAAATCCGTCGACTGTAGTCGTAATACTCGGCCATCATTTACTCCCCTTTATTTTAGTAGGCCCTTACTGCGATAGAGTGCTTGCGGCTTTTCCTATTTCGGCTTGGATTGAAAGGATCCGCTTGCCCCGAAATGACCTGGACCGTTTGCAAGCGAACCCAATAATGCCACGAGTTCAAAAGTCATTTCAAATATTCTTCGCATCCCCAGAGAGATAGATTGTTGCCATTGTGCCTTTCGTACTTTGGTGGGTCTCCGAGATCCGAGAAAGCAGCCTAATGGGAATAGCTCCAAACCTCTCTATGGGGGCCCCTTTTTTTAGACCGATCATTGAATTGATTAACCTGAGATGAGTAGCCATCGAAAGCAAAGAGATCAGGTCGAGATATTGACATCTGGGTTCACTGATCTTGGAAAACAGACTTTAGGAAAGTGGTTCAGGTAGCTTTGCTCTCCTCTTATTCTTCATATCCATTGTTCGTAGTGCACTGGACACGCTTAGCCTATCCTTATCTCTTCGACATGGTTATCTCAAGCACCCCCGTAGTGCTCAGCTCTTTGAAGGCCTTCGGTGCTCTTACCGGTCTTGGTGGTAGGGCTGCTGAAGATGGGGCTGCAAAGGGCAGTTCCGGTAAGAGAGAGAAAGTTTGATTGATAAGGGCATTCTGTGAATGGAGCGACCCGGGAGAACACAGGGTCAAGCCAAGCCCTGACCGGATCAAGGTAGCTTGCCTGCCAAGCCGATAGGCGAAGGGCTGAAGGATGGAGCGTGCAAAGTAGATCGTGCACCCCTTCTCTTTCGAACTCCAAAAACCCGTGACGGTGATCAAAGAGCATTGGCTACGATACTACAACCTCTGCTCCTGACCCCCAGATCGAAACGTCCCCCTTCTCAACCCGTATCTTGTTAGTTCTGCTAGTTGGCAGCTCCGCATCGTGAACTGCATCGAAAAGGGCATCCGATCTCTCTTTTATGGGCTCTTTCCCTCGTATCTGACAAAGGCAGAAAGGGTCTCCGTCCTGAACTCGCGGTGTGTGCACAGCTGCTAAAGTTCTCCAAAATGGATATTATTGGCCATCCCTCTACAAGGATGCGTATGAATTTGTAAAAAAAATGTGCTCAATGTCAGAAGTAAGGTGGACTGTTTAAAGGCAGGTTTCCTAGCAAGATTATATCTCGGTTAGATTCAAGCCAATATTGTAAGTATTCGTAATTTATCATTAGTCTGAATCTAATTCTAGGTCATTAATGTTAAATTGCTCTATGTCTGAATCTAGTTCATGCAAATCTATCTCATACAATCCTATTTTAGAAGTGGAACTATTTGATGTTTGGGGAATCAATTTTATGGGCCCATTTGTGAGCTCGTTTGGAAATAAATATATCTTGGTGGCTGTAGATTATGTCTCCAAATGGGTGGAGCCTGTTGCACTTCCAAACAATGAAGGAAAAAACATTGTCCAATTTCTGAAATGCAACATCTTTGCGAGATTTGGCACTCCTAGGGTGATTATTAGTGATGGGGGATGCCAATTTTGCAACAAGTGGTTCTCCGCTGCATTAAGCAAGTATGTGGTGAAACATAAAGTAGTAACCCCATATCATCCCCAAACAAGTGGCCAGGTCAAAATTTCAAATCAGGAGATCAAAAACATCTTGGCCAAGACAGTGAATGCCAACAAAATAGATTGGTTTCGTAAGCTCGATGACGCACTATGGGCATATCAGACCACTTACAAAACACTTATTGGGATGTCTCTGTATCAACTAGTTTTCGGTAAATCTTGCCATCTACCCGTTAAGTTGGAACACAAAGCGTTGTGGCATTGAAAGCTTTATATCTGGATGAGACAAAAAACTCAAGGGGGAGAGTGGAGAAGTTAAACGAATTGAATGAATTCAGATTCAGAGCTTATGAAAGTTCAGCCCTTTACGAGGAAAAGATGAAGAAATGGCATGATGCTAAGATCCTTAAGAGGAAGTTTAGAGTGGAAGACTAGGTGTTACTATACAATTCCCAACTTAGACTCTTTCCAAGAAAGCTCCAGTCCAAATGGTCAGGACAATTTAAAGTGACAAGAGTATTCACCAATGGTGCCATAGAAGTTGAGGGTCAAGAGGGACATGCATTTAAGGTGAATGGGCAACGCCTAAAATTATACTTTGGAGAATGCCAGGATATTTCTTTAATTGAGGTGGTGTACTTGTAAGATGGTTGAGAGCATTTCCACGTCGTACCACGACGTTAAATAAGACACTTCTTGGGAGGCATCCCAAGTGTTAGGGTTTTAAATAATGTCTGTTGATTTTGCAGGAGTAGGGATCATAAACGAGACAAAAGTCTTCATGGCGAGCCTCCAAACTATTTCGGCGAGCACAACTTGGTTCGCCTTATGAATCTAAAAAATGAGACTGAGACTCTGGAACATTCGGCGGGATACCTTCACCAGTCGACGTGTTGCCGATGTGTTTAGGCGACCTAATTTTTCTCGCCCTTTCTAATCAAAGAAGACAACATTCCTCAAGGATCGATCGGCGATGATCTATGTTCATTATGTGGATCGCCTAATTATTTGGTGATCCGTTACATCTTCGCCGATCTGTCTTCTCTGGGAGTGCAATCTACTGGAACTAAGGGCGATCTGAAGAACATTAGGCGCATTGCCGAAGAACTCGGCGACAATTTCACTCCATCGCCAACTGGGTAATTTAGTGATGATTCCTCGTGACCCTGCTATATTTATTTACACACTAGATTGTTTTCAATTCTTGTCAGTTTATATTCATTATTCATAATTAGTTTATTTGCGATAAATACTTACTCTCTACCCACATTTGGGACAATGTTGACTGTTTTTGGTGGGTGTGTGGAGATTGCTCAGTTTCCTCAGTGAACCTCCTCCTCATTTTGACAACACCCCGTGTTTGTGTGGAATGTGGTTGTTCTTGTGCAAATTTGAGTATCGGTTTGATCAATACTGATGACTTAAATAGTGCTCTGCTTGAACAAAAATGAGTGTGCAGCTACGACCAGACCATTTGAAGTTACATAGACAATATGTGAACTCTTTGCATGTTGTTGTGACTAGTCAAGTATCGAATGAAGTCTCTTGTAATGAACATTGCACACTAGCAAAAATGTGGAGTCTTGTTTGGCATTGGTGACAAGGCCTTGTGTGATGAGCTTATCGTGAACCATGTGTGATGGCACCTAGAATTTTCCCTGTTGGTCCGGTTGACTAAGCAATGTAATTTTTTGAGATGATATTAGGCAATCTTCAAGAGTGTGAACCAATTTGACATTATACCTCTTTTGTGGCTTACCTTGTGAGTATGTGAACCTCTTTTGAGCACCTTTGAGCCTAAACCTTTTCTTGGAAGAAACTTGATAACTTTACTACCTTTTATTGACCCATTACCCATAATCCTCATGATTTGTGGTTTGTTTGAATAGCCAACTTAGGCCAAAAGCCTAAGTTGGGGGTGTGGTGAAAAGAGAAGGTAAATTAAGTAGATGAAAAGAAGTCCCTTGTGCCCTTGTTTTGAGAAAAATGGAACCCCTCCATATAAAAAAAAACCACAGAGAAAAAGAAGAAAAGATTGAAAGAAAAAGTTGTGAAATAAAGTTGTGGATATACAAAGAAAATGGGGTTTCCAATGACTCATGGAAGATGAATAAGAGGTGACTTTTGACCTTGAATGAAATTGATAAAGAAAAGGAAAGAATGTGTTGTTCATATCACATTTCATGAGGATTTTCAGCCTACAAGCCTAAATGACCATACCATTACACCTAGCCATAGTACAAGCCTTGAAAATGACCTTTTTGATCTTGAATGAGTTGAAGCAAAAATCGATTGGAAAATAAGGGCAAACCTATGAGTGAAATCATGCATTGTGTTTATCTTTGTGAGTGTGAGTGTTGATCTTGATTCCGGAACTTTATTTGATTAAACCATTGAATGAATATGGAATTATTCATTTTGTGAGGGAATTTGAATACCTTTGTTGAGCTTGAACTTGCATTTGAAGCAAGTATAGTGAGTTTGAGATTCTTTGATAATCGTGAGTCACAACTTGAACACAATTGATCCTTGCATGAGTAAGTTGAGACTTTTTATGGGCATTCATGATTGAGTCTTGTGTAGCACTATTTGAGACATCCTTTTTGAACTGCTGAACTTGAGCTTTACTTGAGCACAAGTAGAAGTTTAAGTTGGGGGTGTTGATGAGTCCACGATTTGGACTCTTTTAAGGCTTTATTTTGATAGATTTAGTGTCCTCAAATGCATATTTTTTTCTCAATAGCTAACGAAAATCCTTGAATTTTAGGTATTTGGAGTTAGACACAAAGCATGGACAATTTTGGGCAAAAAGGAACAAAGCAAGCTAAAGGAATGAAGAAATGAAGACATGATAATTGATGATGTCATTCGACAAATCACAACATCGCCAATATCATTCGGCGAATCACCAAATCGCCAAGATACCACCTAAAGTTATAGAATGCTGGAACTAAAATAGGGGCGAATTCGGCGAGCAACAATTATATTCGGCGTATCGCCGATCTAGTCGGCGAAGGACAACCAGGTCGCCAAAAGTATGAAAGAAGATTGAAGCAAGTGCTGATGGGAGAGATGGAAGGATAAAGGGCGAATCACAGAGTCATTCAGTAATCCCGACCTAGATTGCCTAAGGTTACAATAGCCAAACCAAGAAAAAGTGAAAAATAAAGGCGAGATGAAGAGCAATCGGCTATTCATAGATCCGTCATGATACCCGACTTACTTCACCTAGTAGTTGTGAGAAGTGACACTTCAGACTTGTTTAAATTAGTTTTGGCTACACAGAAAAATTCATTCAGAACGTGAGGAAGGAACGACTAGAGAGAAAACACTACCAAATAGTTTAGTGAGTGATTTTAGCAAGATTTTCAGAGAGATTTTGTAAAAGAGGAGATTATAAATTGATTTTTATCTATAATTCTCATTTTGTACGCAACTATGGGAGTGATAATTGATTTTGATTGTCTTATTTTTGAGATGAGTGGCTAAAACCCTTTACTTGGGGTTTTGATCATGAAGCTAATTATTGAATTTACTTAGTGGGTGTTTGTTAGTTGCGAAGAATGATGTTAATTTGAAGTGGGTCTGAGTTGTTGATATGTTTGGAGGCTGAATTGCGCCACTTCGTGTATCAATTTCAGTGTTGTGCGATTGCTCGAGATAGAGGTATGGAACCAAGGTGGCATCCTTGGAGTCCTTAGTAGCGGGTTTCCTTGGTTTCAACTTGAGAGAGTGAAACAAGTGATCCTTCCTTTGTATCCAGCTCGAGATAGTGGATTTGATGAGGGTAAAAAACTGGGCTTCTTTCGATTGGTGTTGAAGTTCGAGAGAATTCGACATAGAAAAGGTAATTGTTCGAGAGAAAGATACTTTATATATGGTTCGACCTACCCACAACAAATTATCCATTATGAGCTAAATTAACGTTTATCCACTTCGTTGAGATTCAATAATTGGCTGATCAATTCCCCAAGCTTTACTCTAATATTTGATTGTTTGTGTTGAAGTGTAAATTTGGATTGATAGTTAAAACCCAAAATTTGAGATTTGAAAATTAATTGTGCAAGAATTGTTTGATTGAAGAGATTGTCATTGTACTTTTATTATTGAATTTGAAGGAAGGACTACTCCATATGGGATCGACCCCAACTCACGTAGTTGGGTTATTATACTAACGAACGATCATTGGCATTTAGTATTGAATGAGATGCCTTGATACGAGTGAAGCCCTATCGCGCAGGCCATCATCATGACCCACTAGACGGGCCATGATGCTCTAGACAACCCATGTAGCCTCGCGTGAGAGTCACTTCGTCAACTTTAAGTCAGGGTCGTTTTTGTCTTTTTATCTATGTGTTGGGTACTTAAACTACGCTATTTGGTACTTAAACTACATCGTTTTATTTCGTCTAAGACTAGTAAAACAATCAGAATCTACCTAAAGCATTCATTCTCATAAAATCATAAGACTTAGAAAGAAAATAAGAGAAAGAAGCGACAATTTTCTGTCAAGAACAACAAGCAGAGCTCTCCTTTTGGTTCGGCCTTGAACTCCAAAGGATTTATTCATAGTATTCTTCACTAGGGATGTGGGATTTCACTAGTGGGTTATTTTCACCCATTAAGTCCCTTAAATTTAGTCAATTCTTCACCTTCTCCATAAATTGTTTAGACCTAGGGTTCGTAAATCTTAGGGATCCATTGGAATTTAGCTGCTATAGTTTCTATGATATGAATTACATGTTTCATTGAGAATTAGTATAGTTCCATGTAGAAAACTCAAAAACCCTATCTTATGTTAATTATCCATATTTCATAAATTATACTTGCAAGGAAGATTAGTCAGACAATCATGCTTCAGTATTCAAATGCCATATCTTTCATTATATGTATGATGTATTCTTAGAGAATTATCAGTAGTTTGAGCTATTCAGTATTATAGTGGAATTTTTAGCCTCATATTCAATTGGGAGTAAACTTAGCACCGAGTTTGACTAGGATTTAGTGTACCCTTATATCCCAAAATTACGTGCCATCGTAGGTTTAGAAGTCACCTCTGTTAGGCACCAGTTTTAATTATCACGCCATAATAATGTCTTTATACCCTGGCAAGGTATATTGGTTCCTCCCTATGGGGCGTATACATCAGACTCCATGTTTAGCTCATGTGGTTTCTATCGGTTAATAGTATCACCCACAGTCAAATACATGTTGCATTGACCATGTATTCAATATTTATTTCAGTTTTCAATTCAGTATGATATATCTTCATGATTAGTACTGTCATTGCATCCAGCTCAGCTTTCAGTTATGCTTCAGTACATCTATCTCCATGTCAAACTTTTATATTGTTCAGCTTAGTATATATCATGCATATTGAGTACATTCAAAGTATTGAAACATACTTTCTTTCTACATCACCGTATGATGTAGGTTCAAGCGCTCAACATCCACACCACGCTTAGCTTCACTTTCAATCCGTACTCAACAACTTTAGTGGTGAGTCCTCATCATCCGAGGATGTTTCTTTATGATTTTAGTTTAGTTAGTTCGTCACTAGATAAAGCATTTTAGGGTTAGCTAAGGACTTGTCCAAGAAGGTCATCGGTATTAGAGGCTTCTAGACGTAGAGTCAAAATCCCTTGATTTGGGTTGTCTACTTTTGAAATCAGTTATTCCTTCCTGATATTCTTAGTTGAACTCTTTTAGTTTTACTCATCTTTTCAGTTATGCTTCTGCTTACTTAGAATTATTTCAGTATGCTTGTGATATGCCAGCTTTAGGGTTCGCTTGGGATTACTTGTGACCCTAGGTCCCGTGTTACGTCTAGGGGATAGCCCCGGGGCGTGACAAACTTGGTATTAGAGCATCAAGTTCAAAAGTCCTAGAATGTCAGAAAGTCGCACTAAGTAGAGTCTCTTTTGTTGGTGTGAAGTGGGCCACACTGATATTTGGAAAGTAAAATAGAGAATGGTCACTTCAAACCCTCTTTGTTTTGGTCTCTATTCTTCATTTCTAGAGGAGTGAATAGCAGTTCTCCAACACTCTCTATTTTACTTTTTTATTATTTTATATTTCTATTATTTTGTAATGAAAATATTATTTTACATATAATGTCATTAAATAAATATCTAACATTATAGTTATTTTTAAATGTAATATAATATTTAAAAAAATATATTAATTAACATATATTATTTTTATCCTGAATTAATAATATTCTTTTAAAGTATCGTCACTAATAATATTTATAAATCTCTGATTTGAACAATTTTTAGGAAGTTACAAGAAAACTAAGGATAAAAATGTTCATTTTTAACTCAATAATGCATTAATGGAGCATTTATAGGAGCAATGTAATAATCTTGAAAGTTTAGTATTTATGTAATATTTATACAATTGAATTTCATTAATAATTTCACTTTTATTTGAATTTTATATTAATTTGTATATTATATAATATTTGCTTACAATTTATG
Source organism: Solanum acaule (assembly GCA_036250505.1). Taxonomy (NCBI): domain Eukaryota; kingdom Viridiplantae; phylum Streptophyta; class Magnoliopsida; order Solanales; family Solanaceae; genus Solanum; species Solanum acaule. The sequence continues at coordinate 911 of JAJOOR010039453.1, read as the reverse complement.
TTATTTAGGAACTTAGTATAAAATATAATTTTATATTAAATAAAGAATTTGAAAAAATAAATTATTATATCACATTAAATTATATAAAATGATTATTTCGAAAAGAAGAAGAAATGATTTATATTATGAAATAATATAATAATAATGAAATAGAAATAATAATATCATAATAAAGAGAGATAAAAATATTCTTTTTAGAGAATTAAATAGAGCATTGGGTTGGAGTTGGTTGTCTCCAAAAACAGAGAACTCTATATTTAAAGAGTAAAATAGAGTATAGGGTTGGAGATTCCATAAGGATCCGAACCTTTCGTTGTGAGCATATCAAATTGGACTGGGTTATGTGAAGCTATATGTGAAGGTATGATATGAATGAGTTTTATGTGAAGCTATATGTGAAGGTATGATGTGAATGAGTTTTATGTGAAGCTATATGTGAAGGTATGTGGGTTTGATTGTGGAAACGTTCCTTTCCATAAGTTCAACCATTTATCCTCTATTTCTACTTCAAGTTTATGGGTCCTTATGGTTATTTATGAACTCTTGAAGTATGGAATTACTACTACACACTCTATTATGGTCTATTTTTGCATATTATCATGAAATGGAATTATTATGTGATGTTTATGGTTTTCATGCTTCCATGATCAAATTATGAAGGTTGATATATATATGTATGTTGTTGGTGGGCTGATTTATATGGATTTTGGAATTGGTTGGACTTAGTACTCTTGAAATACATGATATATTTACATGAACAATAGCCCACCATGTGTTTGATAAAATGCCCACTTATAGAATTCTTAGGAAATGGAAGGTCCAATGTACGTCCTATGAGTCGAATGGTCATATAATCATTGAAATGATGATGAAATGGATACATGTATATGATTTTCTCTATATAAGTGTTG